>JAGVVM010009656.1:0-18986 GCA_019149425.1 Psidium friedrichsthalianum
GGAGTGAGGGAGGGCAGAGTGGTTTGCCACATTTCCCTTCCTGAGAAGAGTTAAGTGACCAAGATTCTAGTGTACTCGTTTTAGAGGAATCAATAATTATACAAGGTTTTTTTAGACTATCCCAATATAAAATTATTATTAATTTTTTTTTTCATTTGTAAAGGGGTATAAGTTAGGACTTTCATGTCCATTCAGTTTGTTGGAAAAACCCATCATCACATCCACTCTCTCTTTACCTTGTTCGTTGGTCTTATTTTGCTTTTGGTTGCGTTCACATCAGATAACGTGCTTTGTTATGGATTTTAGTATTTCCTAAACATAACGCGCGAGAGGGGATAAATAAGAAAGCGGAGAAAATTTAAAGAAAAAAATAAATAAAGAAAAATTAAAATGGCAACGCGGTCCAAGAACATTGTCATTATCGGTCCCACGGCAAGATCGCAAAGAATGAGTTGGCGGGTTTATCATTTCCTGCGGACTGCCGTTTCCCAAGGAATTAGCGGGGGGTGTCGAGGTCCAAGAAAGAAATGTCAAGATAAAGAAGTTCTCTTTCGGGGTATGAGGTCGAAGATGATCTCTTGCGTGCGGGGTCTCTAAAGAATCTTCGTGGCGGTATCCCTGAAGAATCATGCTCACCATACCTTTTTAGTGTCACCTTGGAATAATTCCAAGGAGAAAACCTTTGAAGGAAAAATTAAAAAAATAATTCCCATGGGGCAAGCCACTAATTCTGTCTGTGGGAATCTTCAACACTGAGAAGGAGGGGGGACCCCGAAATTACTACGCCTAAGTTTGCCGAGTTAACTGCGTAGCTTTAATCGTATGTGTCATCAGATTGGGGTCCATAAAAAACATTCAAGCTCTTAGAATAGCTAAGGTACAACCTTTCGGTTGAGACTAATTCCCCTAACGCACTAGCAAAATGTGGTAGATCCCCCTTTTTCACAGAGTGACATCATGGCATTTAAGACCAATTACTGGTACATCGAAAATCCAATCTGTCAAAAAGTTTCTTCTGATAAAAAACAAGCCACTGAAAAAGGGAGGATAGTATCCACATAGACTTACACAAACTGTTTTATAATAAAAGGAAAGAAATACTTTTTTTCATGGCACCAGACCTCTGGGAGTTGCATTATGATTGCTTGCTGGAGGAGCACTCCAGGATTGAGTGGGATGAACTGTTTTAGAATGTTTAGGTATCAGTGCGTATGTAGAAACTCCGGATCTATCAGCCGGCTAGGCCTGGCAAGCAGAACAAGAAAGGAAGAGAAGAATTTCAGCACAAAAATAAGTCTATTAATCAATTAGAAAACATAAATCAGTATGGGACACACCATCTCAATTGTCCAATTTGCTTAATCAACATAAATAGAATCCTATTACAATACTGTGGGCCTTCAGCATCTAGTAATGTAATGAATACTTCACAACACACACTGAGCAAACGTCTTCACTATCTAATTAGGTCATTTTTTTTTCCCTGTCAATTGGGTCCAATAAATTAAACTTAGCACGGGCCAGAAAAACCATATCTTGTTACGGCAAAGCTGCACACAGAGGGACTGCTTGTCATGAAAACAATTCGACACAAATCCTTACTTATTGTTACATCAACTAATCCAACGTTCTTGATGATATAGTCCTGTATGAATGGATCTGATGATAAAAAACACGTCTAAGTTCACGTCTATTTCATTCTTTTCCCTGCGTTCCTGCTTATGGTAAATCTCTTCATCGAAAATTCATAAAAAAGTGACATTAAAACCTGGATTGATGGGTCAGCATTCCTCTGCACAAAAATTGATGACTATCACTCATTGGAAAACGACACAATCAATCAAAGAGCAAGAAGTCCTCAATAGTGGAGAGGTGCATAACACGATAAAATTCTAGGAATAAAAGGGAAAAAAATGGTAAAAATAGTCATCAAACCAAAGTTCCATAAAAAAAAGCCAATCTACAAAGTTTCGCTGAGGGAGGAGAAAGATGCAAACAACTACCTCATACAGGAAGACCTTTTAGTAAGTGGGGAAAAAGTAGTAGGATTTGACTCAGACAGAATACGAAATGGTTTAGACTAATCAAACTTCCTGCCCTTCCTTTACCAGACACCCCCAACATGAACCCTTTTTGTTCTTCCGGTTTCCTACATAAATGAAGAATTGTGATGAACATTTTGAACACGACTTGAACGAGCATATACCCAGAGTAGAGTTCAGATATATGGATAAATGATAATACATGCATTTACCGGAAGCTCCCGGAAACACAAAAGTTTATTCTTTGAGTTCTGAAAAATTTACTAGATTTGATATGTCCTGTACCACAATTAAAAGTATGGAGTGTTAGACTGGAATTTACAGTGCACATGTGCCGTAAACAAGGTTCAATGAAAGCGGCAAAACGTGTTACATATTGAGGGTATTGTGAGGTTCAATAAGCGGAGTCCTCAGGTTAGACTAGTAGACTAGTAACAGTAGTAATATCCGATTTAAAGTATGTTTTAAATGTGATAACGGATAACATCTAGCCATTTATACCATATGATCCTGATAGAGTAGCAAATATTTTATCCTTCATCTCAATCATACCGCCGATTTTGTTGTTCGATTATCCTAAAAACTCATCCCTATGCTATCAGTAAAGTTTGGGAAAAACAAGCCAAAGCTACTAACCTCCATTTTTCAGCAGAGAAACATGTGCATTTGTCTTACCTGTGCAAGTCGGCGTTTGAGGGACTAGAGAAGTTTTCGCCAGAATGTTTGTCGAACTGCCGGCCCGGGGACCATGTCACCGTGCCAGGAGGAATTAGCCATGGGAAAAACCAGGGGCCCTGCCCAAAATGGCCAAATGAAGATCTCCATAGGAATGCAAAACCAGAAGCGACAAAACGATGGGCCCTGACAACCCCATTACGGACTTCGATACTATTGCCACAAGTATGTGGTTCCCACAAACTGTGTGTCAGGAAACCCATGCATAAAATACATCCCACTCCCATGAGAAAGTCTCGGGATCAAGTAGAAAAAAACACGAGTTTCAAAGTCCAAGATCTTTGGGAAACCTCCCTTGTCTCGTTGACAGGTGTCGAAATTTGTACATTCAATCCTTGAAATGTAGCTTGCATTGCCTAATCGGGAGCCTACATTTGCCTTCTGTTGAAAGTCTCCATTCAGACATGTCAGTCAACTATGTACTTACCAAACCTTTGACACACAGAATAATGTAAAAGCTCACTCTTTATCAAAACAGAATGACCCGTGAAGAAAACTTTGAACAGCTTACGATTTTTCCTATTGAAAATTTCTTCAAAAAAAAAAAAGAAGAAAAAAACGATCTTTTCCGAAGAAAAAAACATTCTATGATAACAAATTAAACCCCTTACATAAATAAGCAATACGAGGTTCGTCGCGTTCTATCAAATTGGCGACGCGAAGGAACCTCTGAATCTCCGGAGATAATGTGACTGGCAACCTCTCCGCTGTCAAAGGGCTCCGGTCTGTACTCATATCACGGCCAAAAGTGAGAGACCATCGTGAAGGGTCTGGGTCTCGCGCTGCTGCTGCTGCTAGTTGAAGCAGCAGCAGCAGCAGCATTAACGCTCTCATCCACCGCGGGGAACGAAATCTGCAGGCACAATCTCAGCCATGGAAGCGAACCACCAGAGCGACGAAGGACGATGAGACGGAAGGCATGACTGGGAGGTGTTATATAACCAGGATATCCCGCAATTTGCTTAACGTGGTGTGCTTCGTCGGCTTCAAAGTGTGCTTTTCTGCTTTTGCCAAAAGCAAGCTCCTTTTGGTGCTAATGGGAAGGAAGGTGGCGACGACTGAGGTTGCCGAGAGGGTGTGCATAGCTTTCTGGGCCCTGCCTTTTTGCTTTTACGAGTTGCTGCTCATGTTTGGCTTCTGCTTTAGCTGTGATTTGAATAGGGGGACGTTGAGATGTGAGGAGGAGCAAGGGAAAAAAGAAGACGCCAAGCTGGTTTTCTTAATCAGGGGTAAAGGAAGAGAGGCCAGTCGGGGATCTTTGCTTACGTGCATGCATTGATCCTCTCCTCCTTTCATTATTCAATCAATAAAGAACAGGCCTTTTTCTTACTTCAAGAAACATTACTTTTTTACCCTTCCCCCCTTTAGGTTATGTCACATATTGTCTGCTTCTTTTTTCAGGTTTGTTTACGAAAAATTAAAATTTTAAAATATTTTTTTTAAAAAATAAACGCTTGTATCTTTGAAAAAAATTAATTAATAAAAAATATTTTTATTATCGACAACACTTTATGTTTAACTATTTTCACGGCGGCATGAAAATATTTAGTATTCATTCATTTTTATTAGTGATACAAGTATTTGTTTTTAAAGAAAAATATTTTTAAAATCTTTGATTTTTCGTAAAACAAACACATTTTAGTGATAAATTAAAAAGATCCCTGAAATTAGTGAGATTGGCTTAACGGAAAGTTAAAAATACTCGTTACTTTTGTTCACTATTTACTAATATGACGGCACACGAAAATCTCATGAGAATTAATTGAAAAATGTTAACTTAATCGAAGAAAAATTGATGAACCACTTCAATTAAAATTGATAATTTAATATAAAAGTTGAAAAAATTAAAGGGTAAAAAACTGTTTTAGAAAACAAAAGTTGGAAAATAAAGAAAAATGAGAGCTCAATAATTAACTAGATGAGCTCTAATTGCTCAAAACTACTATTTTACTCAAAGTTATTTTACAATTGACTTTTACGTTATAATTTAACAAGCATAATTCGCATCTATTAAAAAATTCCCTTAATAATTCTTTATATTTTTTCGAAGGCTTTTCCCAAAAGTCCAATCAAATCTGAGCATTTATTTAGTTGATTTGTGGATGAGAGTTAAGCCATAAAGGGATGCAAAAATCATTGGTTTCCCGAAAAAGAAATCACCTATAATCAAATAAAAAAACTTGAAAGGCACGTAAAAGAAAGCAAAATTTGAAGAGAGAGATTCACATGTATATTCAGCACAAAACCCACCAGAACTGCCCATCTTTGTTGGTTAATTTACAAATTTGCCATCAGTCGAGAAACGAGCAGGGCGGGCGCTTTGTGTATGTTTGTCATCTAAAACCAACTAGGGTTTAGCGCGAAACGCTGGTTTTTTCTCACTGCTGCTTCTCTGCAACCCGTTCGACGTATTGCCTGAAACAATGGGACGCAAGGCGAAGAAATTCATCGACAAGAAGAAGTCGGCGACCTTCCAATTGATGTCCCGCGACTCCGCCGACCCCAGCTTCGACGACGCTCCCGGCGGCGACCGCGTCTTCGTCCGCGTCGACAAACAATCCCTACTCGGCCGGTACCTTGGAGGACGCCGACGGCGACGGAAACGGAGATGACGATCCGATTTCGATGTTCGCGGACGCGCCCGGCGACTGCGATGACGGCGCCCGCGACGAAGGCGCTATGGGAAGTGTGGTCGAGACTCGGGGAGTTGGGAAGTGGAGATGTTGCGTCAACGTCGCGGCTGCCGGAGCGTATCAGGAGGGAGATTCTGGAGCTTGGGTTTCCTGATGACGGTTATAATTACTTGTTGCATATGAGGGAGATAAAGAATGCAGGCGGTGGTTCGGCTTTCTATCAGAATCCTAAGGCTAGGCTTGATCTGGTTCCTAAAGATGTTAAGGTTTGTCTTTTGGCTTTCTGGTCTTCGCTGTTTTGTGCGGGTTAATGTGAATGTGCGTCATGACTTGAGTGTTCTGCTGGATTAGATTCAATAGAGCCTGAGGTTGTAATGGGTTAGATTCAATAGAGTCTTGAAATTGGGATTACAGGATATGAAATAAAGGCGAGATTTTTTGTTTCTTTTGTTGTTTATTTGGTTGGCTGTATGAGGTGCCTGAGTTTGTGTATTTACCAATTCACCATATCTGATTACCTCTTTCCGAGGCTTCAGTGTTTTGTATATGCTTCCTGAGGACCACCATTGTTCAACTTCTTTGATTTCAGGCATATGATGCTTCGCGTGTACAAGTTCCTAAATCAGAAGGTGATCCTAATGATACATCAATTTATAGTGTTGCCACCAATAGTGTTATTGTGAGAGTACAGAAAGCCATGGATCCTGAAGTTGCTGCATTACTTGATGATAGTGACCTCTCACGGTTTGGGTCTGATGTAGAGGACTTGGAAGAAGATTTTATTGTTCAGGCAAACCATCCTGAAGGCAAGGACAATATTGTGGAGGAAAATTTGCAATATTCCCTGATGCCTAAAGTGATGGGGAGAATTACTAATGGATCAGATGCTTTGCTGGTCAAGAGAAAGAAATTGACAATGGCTTTCCTCACAACATAAGAAGTCGGTTTGTGGAACCAAATGACGAGTTTGACAATGAGAAGCCACGAGAACGTCGTCCGCTGGATGAGCAATTCGATCTTGTAAGTCGTTTAATTCTCCTCAAGCTAGTACATGCTTTCTTGATTTTGATAATATGCTTGATAAGTGGATGAGCTGATAAAATCTACTCTCTCTTTTTACTCCGACAAGTTTGTGAAAAAATGAATCGGATTAAACCATAGACACCAAAAGTCGAAATGACATGCTGTCACTTCTTAGCTTGCAGATATTAAATTTGAACATTAAGTTAAAAAATTTGCTGCTCCTTCCTTTTTCGGTGAATGATGGAGAATCCTCCTGTACTTTCTTTACCGTTCTGCCTGACTGCAGAACAACAGCAGAGGCAGATATATTTATTGAATGTCACTTGACATTCTTTTTCTTGTGCTTGTTGTTAAAGTGCACTTGATGGCTGACAATCCATTACACTATTGGACGGCCTTAATGATTCTTAGCTGCTGTCTCTCTCTCTCTCTCTCTCTCTCTCTCTCTCTAACAATTGTGGTTAGATTTGGTTACACCTTTCTCCCCTCTTTGGAGGAGTCATTGCTGGTATGATCTGTGTAAAAGAATCCTGCCATCTTAATAAAACCTAGCCCTCAGGTACTTTTTCTGCAGGGCACTTTTTATGAAATTTTTGGAATTATTAAGTTGGACTAATTTTGCTAATAAAAAAAAAAGTAGTTGTTGGACCTCATTATCCTAATCCAGGAGGTTCTTATTTGACTCAAATTACGTCTGTACTAGCGTATACTATCTGAGTCATTGTGATGTTGGTGTTTTTTGCTATATTTCTGTGAGAGCTTATGCTGGTCTGATTGATGTTGAGCATGCCTTGTGATAAACTTATCCACTGGATTAGTGGGATAAGTTTGAAGATAATTGGATAAGTTTGAAGATAGTCTTAGATGAACTAGTTGCTTTTTGGATTCATAGGTGCTTGAAATTGACAGAAATTGTGCAATATTTGGCCTGAGTCATAGCCTCGTCAGACACGGAACCTACAGTAACTCAGACAATTTCTTATTATTACTCTTTGTCATCTCTGCGCTCGTTTCCCCTTCTCAAATGCTGAAATTTCTCTAGTGGTAGCGGAATTGCCATGACCAGTATTATCCAGCCAATAGTTGGTGTCATTTCTTTAGTTTAACTGTCTTAAATCGATTTTCTTTCACTGGTATCTGATGATTTTCTTTTCATTGTTCGAAAGCTTGAACTTCAGGAGTATGGATCTGAGGATGACGCGGATGATGGTTATGGTGGTTATATCGCTGAAGAAAATGAATCCCTTTCTCTGAAACTCAAACAGTCCTTTGATGACAAAGATATGGATGACTTGGAAATTGATGAAAGTATAGAGTTCCAGCTGATTTATTGAAGGGAAATGAAGTGAAAAGCAAACAGCTACGGGATTCTGCTGCTGATTTGATCCGTCGTTGTGTGGAATATGGAGACAAATATGAAAATGAGAAGGACGACAAAGAAGTAGTTATGTTGAAGAAAGTAGTGATGAATCCGAGTGTGGGACTGTGAAACTGTTGTCTCTACGTATTCAAATCTGATAATCACCCAGGCAAATTGAAGCACCTGAGGTAGCCAGAAAGAAGAAATTGGCCGTACAATTTCTGTTGCTTTAGGTGCGGCCAATCCGTTGATACCCCTCAAAGGGAAAGAAAAACTTCCTGTTGACTATCTGCCTCGGAGCATAAAATCTTCAGCGGAAAAGGTCAAGATGGTAGTGTCTCGAGGAATGAGCAGCCTAGGAGGAAGCGCATGGTCAAGAGTCAAGGAAGAGAAGAAAGAGCGCAAAGTAAGTACCTGCTTCTTTTCTTGTTTTTCTTATCGACAATTTCATTAAGCCATTTGAGTTTCATCCCTTTGTGCAACTATGTTGCTTTGACTAGAGGAAGAGGACTTTTTTATAGTGTACTTCAGTTTCTGGCCTTAAGAGAGCGGTTCCTTCAACTGTATTCTATCGTTTAAGATGTTCATCTGAATGTAAATTCAGGCTGCCGTGAAAGAGGAAAGGCGGGAAGCACGTCGCACGAAAAGGAAATGAAGGAGCTTTACAGGTGTGAAGCGCAGCGGGCACAGAAAATGGCTGCCATCACTGGCCCGTCTTCCATCCCCCTGATGTAGTTAAGTTGAAGTGTTCCACCTAATTGGACGGGTTGAGTCCAACGGGGCGAAGGGCTGAAGCTTGCATACCCTCTTTTCTCCAAGGGATAGTGTGGCTACTGGAATCGACAAAGCTGTAAGGCTAGGATTTTTTAAGTTTTTGCTTATTTACGTATTTGGAACATCGAAGTGTAGCTGCACAGGGAAAGCAATTACGCATTTGCGTCAAACTTCCCTCGCCTTTTGCACAGGCTGTCGTCCTATAAAGTGAAAAGGATACAAGAAACTTGTCCTCGCCCATCGAAAAAGCTTCCCTACTGAGAAATCGCAAATTTCAAGATTCAAAGGTCAAGAGCTAAAGACAATCACGTTGTGCGCATTTAGAATCATCTTTTTGAAGACCTCGCCTACTAAGTTTCATCAAGACTGAGCAAAGCCTACGAAGGATAATTCAGGGCACAACCCCAAAGTCCTGGAATTCACAATTTGTATGCCTCTGCGCTACGTGGAGGATTGAGATTTACAAGGCAAAGAAGATCACATCGCCCGTGCTCTACCTCTTCTTTGAGTAAATTATAAAGCACGTACAGAAGTCAGCCCTTATCATGCCACATGACAAAATTGCTCACTCACTGAACCCAAACTTTTCCGAAAAGCTATCATCTTTCTATTGTGTGAAACATATATTACAACTCAATTTAAGGCCTACAAAGAAACGGAAGTAAAATTAATAGAGAGATACATTGAAAACTAGGTATACATTTCTGGGTTTCTGGTTGCAGATCAGAGATATTTATCCATAGGCATCCGGAAGAAATTGTTATTTAGTCTTGGTCTAATGAAATATGCAAATCGCACTCATATTATCCAATTTTTTATGATATTTTCCATTGAGATAAGTGCATCTAAAGTACTAAAACTTATTAGTAAAGTACAATTGAGTCTTAACCTTTCAAGAAGTGCAATCAAATTCTAAAACCTGTTAAATTGACGTAGTCAGCCATTCCATTAACTTTGTCAACTATATAACAAAATATCATGACTTTTTATTATTATTTACTCTCTCTTACATGGCGCTAACGTGATGAAAACATGAAGAGCAAGACCAATATGTTGTCTTTTTTGTCCAAAGTTTGATTTTTTTAAAAGAAATATTATTTATTTATATTAAAAAAAATTAAAAAAAAAAAAAAGGAAAAAGAGACAAGATAGGACAAGGGCCCACTAGCCAGTAGGGTTGAGCATAATGGATCAATCAGATCGAGGAGCCACCCTAATTGGCTGGTTTGGTCTAGTTCCAGGGCTTCGACTCATTCCTTGTTCCCTAAAATTGGAACCAATTATGGTTGGTCCATACCAAATAATATTATTTCTTTAAAAAAACTTCTGAATGTAAATCGAATATGCTTAATATGACTTTCATGTATAGCTACAACGGATGCAATTAACGAGACGTGGTCAGTGAATCTATGGTTAACGAGAAAAATCTAATGACAAATTACAAAAAAAATATATGATTGGTCCAATGATTGGATTACCCAAGAATTGGACTGGTCTATCCTATCTGGTTCTCGACCTTAAAATTAGAAACCAGTTCCTAGCAAGCGATTCTTAATTCTAGGGTAAGAACTACCCATTTAGAACTGATTATCCCTACTAGCTAGGCTTGTGCTGATAAAATAATTTCCTGTACTCATAAAAGAAAAACAACCATACTAAAAAATTTAAATGATTTTCTGTTTTCATATATTTGCATACAATTTTTTTTCATATTGCTTCGATAATTTATTTTCATAATTAGTACTACAAATTTTAAGATCTTTTACTTACCAAAAAAATTTTAAAATCTTTTAGATGTCGATTTTTTATTATTATAATGTTCCATTTCTAGTATCAGAAAAAAAGAAAGAGGAAGACTAACAATGGAGGGCAGGAAAAAATCTGTGTCAATTATTTTTGTTATTTCATACCATAATCAAAAGTTTTCGAAGCTATTACACTATTTTTTAATTAAAAATGAGTGAAAATGTAATGATTCATGTCGGAGTGTCTCGATAGTGTCCGGAGTCGTGTTGTATCTGGAATTGCTGCCATCGGCATTGAAGAAGAGATTTCTGTAGCTTCGACTCCCTCTTTGCTTCAGTCGCGGGCCATGGGCTCTCCCGTTCGTCGCAAGCCATGTTAGCAAAACACGATGCTTTCTTTATGTGCAAATCCCTCCTCCTCTTTCGTTTTTCAGTCCGAAGTCCTCAGCACCACTTATTTATCCTGAAGGTCCTATCAAAGCCTCTTACTAATGCTGCAACAAGAAGCGACAGATCGAGTAGCTTCCTTGTTCATTGCAACAGCCAGATCACGAAGCATGGAAGAAACGGTCGGGTCGAGAAGCTGAATCCGTCTTCGAAGGATGCCCTTCAGGAACACCATTTCTTGGACTGCCATGCTCACCGCGTATGCAGACAATGGGCGGATTCGGAGAGCCCGGCAATGTTCGACGAAATGCCCGAGAGGAATACTGCTTCGTACAATGCGATGATCACTGCCTACATTCGCAACAATTGGAATGTCGATAGAGCTTATAAGTTGTTCGCTGAGATTCCTGACCGCAATGCGGTCTCTTACGGTGCCATGATCACAGGGTTTGTTCGGGCAGGAAGGTAGATAAAGCGAAGAACTTTACCTTTCGATGCCAGTCAAGTGGCGAGATCCCGTGTGCTCGAATGCATTGATCAGTGGGTATCTGAAGTTGGGTGCACTCGAAGAGGCAGTTGGGTTTTGAGGGTATGGCACAGAGAGATGTCTTTTCCTGAGCTCTATGCTGGACGGAATATTGCAAGAATGTTGGCGTGGGCGCTGCAGAGAGTTGTTTGATAAGATGCCGGAACGAAATGTTGTATCTTGGACTGCTATGATTAATGGGTATATGAAGATGGGGCATTTTGAATATGGTTTTGATCTTTTCTGGATATGAGAACGGAAGAACAGTAAGGGTGAATTCTACAACACTTACTGTTATGTTTGAAGCTTGCAGTGACTTCGGGAGGTCCCAAGAAGGAATTCAGATACATGGATTAACGTTTCAACTTGGACTTGAATTTGATTTATTTATAAGAAATTCCATCATCAAAATGTATTCTAGTTTTGGCTATATAGATGAAGCTATTAGATTTTTGATTTGATGGACGAAAGGAATGAAGTCAGTGGAATAGTTTAATCTCTGCTTATGTCCAGAATGATAGTATTGAAGAAGCCTATCATCTATTTGCAAATATGCCCAGGAAGGATGCAGTCTCTTGGACAACTATTATTTCAGGATATTTTGGGAAAGGAATATTGATAGATCGATTAAGCTATTTGAAATGATGCCTGTAAAAGATGACATTGCATGGACGGCCATGGTATCTGGTTTTGTGAAGAATGGTGAATTTGAGGAGGCATTCCATTGGTACATTCAAATGCTTCGGAAAGCAATCAAGCGAATCCTCTTACTTTGAGCAGTGTGGCTTGGTGCATCTGCTGGTTTGGCAACACTGAACCATGGTGTACAGATTCATGCTCATGTTGTGAAGATGGACCTGGAGCATGTTCTTTCTATGCAGAACTCATTAATATCGATGTACTCAAAGTGTGGAAGCGTTCTTGATGCCTACAGCATATTCACAAAAACAACTGACCCTAACATAGTCTCTTACAATTCTATCATCACTGGCTTGCTCAATGGATTTGGCACAGAAGCTCTCAGATTATTCAAAAAGATGCAGAGTGCGAGTCAGGAACCCAATGGAGTTACATTTCTTGCCATTCTCTCTGCATGCACTCATGTGGGGCTTGTTGAAGAAGGATGGAATTATTTTAAATCCATGAAGTCATTATACGGGATAGAACCAGGGCCCGATCATTATGCTTGCATGGTTGACCTCCTTGGCCGAGCTGGAATGCTGGATGAGCTATTTGTTTGATTAGTTCCATGCCTCTTGAGCCCCACCCTGGTGTTTGGGGAGCCCTTCTTAGTGCAGGTAAGATCCACTCGCGGCTTGATCTTGCAGAGCTTGCAGCGCAAAGACTGATCAAGTTGCAACCTGATAATGCAACAACTTATGTTGTTTGTGCAACCTATATTTTACCTCTGGGAAGCAGGATTTTTCTGACCATGTTAGAATGGCCCAGAAATCTAAAAGAGTGAGAAAGAGTCCAGGATGCAGTTGGATTATGATGAAGGACAGTGTCCATTCGTTTCTCGCGGGAGACAAATCCCATACAAATATCAGAGATATAGAAGCTATTCTATGCACTACCTCCAAGGAAATACAACTTTTACAATCTCAGTTCTGATGACTCCTCAATCCTCTCATCCCATCTAATGATAAATGTATTCAATTTTCTTGATAATGGGTGGCAAGTCATCCAGGATACTTCTGCAGACTGTTTTCTCTCAAAATCTCATTTATCAGATTCCATTGGGAAGACAATTTTTTCTGAAGAATTTGCCATGATATATCTAAGCCCTTTCGTTATTATTCATTGTTTTTTTTTTTTATGACCGGGGTGTCCAGTCTTGCCGTCGAGCTTACGCTCGAACCAACGGCGACCGACTAATCCCGGGGAGGCTAGCGTAGCAACCCAACGCTACGACCCCCCACTTAAATCACCGGAGGGCGAGTAAGTTTCGACCTCGCAACCTCGCGAGCAAGCTCAGCGTGGCCCCCGGCAGTCTAATCCTCACCAACGCGGCCACGATGGGTGGGTCTAAGCCTTTTCGTTATTATTCATTGTTAATAAACTTAATAAATGAAAATTGTTTTTAAGTGTTTTTTGTACTTCTTTTCCCCATAGAGATATTGAATAGTAGAAACTACTTTTTTTACCACTTTAATTTTGAAAATGAACATTGAAACGATTGATTTTCTCAACTCACAAACAAGATCCAAGAATAAGATTAGTTGATTGATCTATGCATCTATATAGATCTTCTGCTCATGGATTAACGAAAATGCACAAAAGCTCCTAAGACCCTAGGATTAAATTGAGAATTCAAGAGAGGTTGCGATGAGACGAGCTGTTCATCATTACGATAGGTGTTAAGTGGAAGTGCAGTGATGTATGCAGCTGTGCATAGAGCTAGAGCCTTTCTGGGGGTTGGTGCTTCCATCTGAAATGGAGAATTTGATCTTCCATCTATCTCATCTATTGGATCACCCTCCACTGCAGATAAATCGACAATCATTTCATTGCTTAACTTGGGTATCTTTTTGACAATAAAAGGTATAGTACTAACTTAAGTTAAATCGATGTAATTTTGTCTCATAACGTGTTAAAACAGTTTTCTCTATCCAAGGGCACTGAGTTTCGGTATCCGTATTTGTAGGAGTAGGCGAACGTACTTGTGAGAAGCCACGAGAACAATTCGATCTTGTGAGCAGTAAATTTTTCTCATGCTAGTGACACGGGCCGGTTGTTCCGTGTCCCTCGTACGATGCAGGGGATTGAACAACTTGGGTAGGTCGTCTCGTCTCATACTCATATAACTTTGGTGCTTGTTGGTGTCAACATAGTAAAAGAGCGATGCGGAGGGTAATAAACAACTGGGTTCCTGAGAGTGGAGTCGGGACAATTTGTGCTAGGAGTTCTAGGATTATATACATTCCTTAGAAACTTTGAAGGTGGGGTTGCCTCCCGTGTACAAACTGGTCAGAAACTGATGCCACTCTCCTGATGAGACCATGGCAAGCTGAAACCAGTTGTGGTGCCTAAAGTAATCTGCCCTCGCTCGATACAAAGGATGTCCGAGCTAAGTTGGGCTGGTATGATTCGATACAGGAAAGATATTCGCCTAAGTGTTTTATGGGAACATGAGAAAAAAGGTTGGCTTGGCGTGAAACTACTCGCCAAGTGCTGCACGGGCTGTTCCGCGGCAAGGGAAAATGCTGGCTGGTGACGCCAGTATATGCTTTCTCGAAGCGCATTGGTGCTAGCATTTACTGTCTGGGTCACTGTGATGTTAGTTTTTTTTACTCTATCTCTGTTAGTGCTAATGCTGGTCTGAATGGATGTTGAGGCATGCCTTTGATAAACTTATCAACTGAACTAAAGGGATAAGTTTAAAGATAAGTTTAGATTAAACTAGTTACTTTTCATATTCATAAGGTGCTTGAAATTGTTAGAAATTGTGCAGTATTTGGCCTGGGTTGTAGCCTCATCAGACATGGAATCAACGGTAACTGAGACAATTTCTTTTTTTGTTTCCCCTTCTTGAATGCTGAAATTTCTCTCGTGGTAGCAGAATTCCCATGACCTAATACTATTCAGCAATAGTTGAAATCATTTCTTTAGTTTACCGTCTTAAATCTGTTTTCTTTCACTGATATCTGATGTTTTTCTTCTTTATCATTCAAAGCTTGGACGTCAGGAGTGTGGATCAGAGGATGACGAGGATGATGGTTATGGTGGTTATATGGCTTTAATGACAAAGATAATGGATGACTTGGAAATTGATGTCAAGTATAGAGTCCCACTGATTTATTGAAGGGAATGAAGCGAAAAGCAAACAGCTACAGGATTTGCTGCTGATATGATCCATCGTTGTGTGGAGTATGCAGACAAGTATGAAGATGAGAATGATGACAAAGAAGTAGCTATTGTAGAAGAAAGTAGTGATGAATCGAGGTGGGGCTGTGAAACTATTGTCCCTACATATTCGAATCTTGATAATCACCCAGGCAAATTGAAGCACCTGAGGTAGCCAGAAAGAAGGAATTGGCAGATACAATTTCTGTTGCTTTAGGTTGCAGCCAATCCGTCGATTCCCCTCAAATGAAAACAAGAACTTCCTGTTGACTATCTGCCTCGGAGCATAAACTCTTCAGCGGAAAAGGTCAAGGATGACAGTGTCTTATGGAATGAGGCAGCTAGGAGGAAACAGCATATTCACAGAACAACTGACCCTAACATAGTGTATTGTAATTCTGTCATCACTGGCTTGCTCACATGGATTTGGCACAGAAGCTCTCAAGAGTCTTCAAAAAGATGCAGAGTGCGAGTCAGGAGCCACAATGGAGTTACATTTCCTGACATTCTCTCTGCATGCACTCATGCGGGGCTTGTTGAAGAAGGATGGAATTATTTATAGAACCGGAGCCCGATCATTATGCTTGCATGGTTGACCTCCTTGGCCAAGCTGGATTGCTGGATGATGCTATTGGTTTGGTTAGTTCTATGCCTCTTGAGCCCCACCCTGGTGTTTGGGGAGCCTTCCTAGTGCAGGGAAGATCCATTCACCGGTTAATCTTGCAGAGTTTGCATCTCAAAGAACTGATCAAGTTGCAGCCTGATAATGCAACATCCATGTTGTTTTGTGAAACACTACGGTTATACCTCTGGGAAGCAGGACTTTTCTGACCATGTTAGAATGGCCCAGAAATATAAAAGAGTGAGAAAGAGTCCGGATGCAGATTGGATTATGATGAAGGGACAACAGTGTCCATTTTGTTTCTCGAGGGAGACAAATCCCATACAAATATCAGAGATATGGAAGCTACTCTATGCACTATCTCAAACGAAATGCAACTTTTTAGAATCTTAGTTCTAATGGCTCCTCAATCCTCTCATCTGATCTAATGATAAGTGCATTCAATTGTCATTGATAATGGGGTCGCAAGACATCCAGGATAATTCTTCAAGACTGTTTCCTAACATGGAGCCAGAGCCTTTTTGGGGGTTGTGCTTCTCTTGAAATGGAGAATTTAATCTTCCATCTGTCTCATCTGTTGGATCAGCCTCCACTGCAGATAAATCGACAATCATTTCACTGCTCGAGTTGGGTATCTTTCTGACAATAAAGGGTATAGTACTACTAAACTAAGGCTAACCCTGGAAAAATGGCTTAAATCGATGTAATTTTTCTTTATCCTTCGGTCAATGAGTTTTGGGTATCTGTATTTGTAGGAGTAGGGCAACGCGCTCGTAAAGGCCTTTCGCCAAACAAAAACTAAACCAACACTTAGGCTGATTCCCCCACAATCTTGGTGCTTAATTACTTCCGTACTTCCTTTAATTGCCTTTTGTTGACTCAGGAACTTGCAATGTGTTAAAGAATGCACTTATATTTGGAAGTAACTGTTTCTGCTGGCGGTGGGAGATGACCTGCAATCTTTCGTTGACGATCTTTGCTCACCAGGGACTAGTCACTGTGCATAACCGCCGACGGTTGAATCACATCTAAACGTCCCTGAAGCCTGGGGGGGTGGAATGAAACACGACTATCTTTTTGCTGAAAATCAGGACCGTGCAAGCATTCAGATCGTTCTTGCGGCAACACAAATTTATCATCTAGCAAGAAATATTATTCTCCGAGCGACGTGGGCACTCTTACCCTTGCATGAACCATCTTTCTTGTGCTTCTCACTACCATAGCTTTTTTGCAATCCGTGGGTTGCGTTTAACTCAATTCAAAAATCTGAAAAATGGTGCCATCAAGGCTCGAAGCGCGACGCATCATATGTTCCTCATTGGGCCAAATCTTAAGCTGCGTGTGATATTGTTTTTTTGAGAAAAAGTGTTTCTATTCCCAAAGTGTTTCGGGAACACTTTTAACAAATAGAAATATTTTTGGAGTAGAAACCAAGAAATAAAAAAAAAATTATTTTTTGTGTTCTCAGAACACTTTTTGAAATACATTTAACAACTTTTTTTTGAAAACAATTGGGAACACTTTCTTGAAAGTAATTAAAAATAAAAATATTAAAGAATAAAGAATAAATAATAAATAATAATTTTTTCAAAAATTAAAAATTCTAAAATGTTAAAATATTTTTTTGAATTAATAAGAATAAATAAAATTAATTAAAAATTGAAATGAGTCAAGAAATAATTTAAAAAAATAACTTAATTAAAAAAATAAAAATAAATAAATGATTACAAATAAAATAAAATAATTAAAAAATAAATTAAAAGAAAATAAAATTAAAGAAAAAAAAATAAAAAATAACAAAATTAAAAAAAAAAATCCGAAATTATAAAAATAATTGAGAAGTTGAATCATTTCCAAAAAGGGTATTTTTTACCATATGAGATTTAACATCAAAGTGTATCCAAATGCACTTTTTAATTAACTACAGTTTACCAAATATCTTTTCATTCAACATTATGAATCAGATTTCTTATCTACTTTGGGAATATTTTGTATGAACTCATAATTGTAATTTTCCTATCTATGGAAGATCGACATATTTCATATTCTTCGTTGCTCCATTCCATTCGACTTCTCTTTTTATTTCTTTTTATCGTTTTTTTTTTGTAAGAAAAGAAAAAGAAATTCATTTCTTTTTATAGTTTTTTTTTTGGGTAAGGATTCATTTCTTTTTTATAGTTAATCTCATCCATCATTGAAAAAATAGAAATTAATTAATGAAAATAATTGAACAAAAGAGTAATAATTTTTTTACAATTACAAACATTTTTCTGATTCGTTTTTTTATTTCGAGAACATAAACTTTATGTAATTACCAACATAAATTTATATTTTTACGAAATCGTTGTCGGGAACAGAAAATATACAAAAGTGGTTTATGTTTCAAACGTTATTTCAGAATAGAAATTATCATACACAACTTAAGTGGCCTGCAAGGTAATGTTGGGTGGCGACGGATTAGTATGGCACGGTGCTAACGCAGGATTTTTGTGTCCACGCAGTTGGATATTTGTCCTCTCAAGCTTCCGCTGGTTGTAGCGCCGCTACTTTGTCACCATACCAGCCGCTCATTGAAATGTCAAACGTGTTTGTGGGGAATTTAAGCGTTGGAAATGTCAACCTCAATCGCCACTCTCTTTTTTCCTCCATGACCATTTACTAAAAATCTATCATTAATTTACTAATTTTTTCCTAAAAAAACACCATGTAATTGAGGCAATTATTTAAGAAAAAACTTTCTCATGTTTCCCAGCCCGAGAAAATGCAGCAAAAGTTTTTTTGAACTTGCGGATATTCACGATGCACAAATTTAAGTTGCAGCCCTCAAACCGGTATTGAATTTTTTTTGGAAATTGAACACGCATCTTTTTTTCCTTTTATGTGGTTGTGAGTAAACCCCAGATTTACATTTTGTTTCGGTACATGTATGAACATGTGGACGTTGAGAGCTCCACTCGATGCATTGATATTTTGGATCGACCCCTTCTCTACACTCCTCCATCTTCTCAGACAGACCGGACCGCCATGGCCGCGACCATCATGTTGCTGAAGCTTTGGATGCTCTTCAATCTCTTGTCCACCTCGCGCTTGGGACTTTGGGTGAATCAGAAGCACGTGAGGGTGTTCCCGCCGACGTGCCGACCGCATTGAGTGCCCGAGCTTCGACGTGTGCACGTGGGCGACGGCTATACGACATCCGCCGCTACAACTCCACGGTGTGGATGTCCACAGCTGCCGTTCCCGCATCTCTCTCTCGAAGCCACTCGCTCACGGCTTCCTCCAGTATGTTCTCC
>JAGVVM010009657.1:0-12942 GCA_019149425.1 Psidium friedrichsthalianum
GATTTGATTTGCCAATTTCGGGACCGGTCGTGTCACAGTATGCGATCACAAAGGATTTTGCGGTCTAGTGCAGAGGCCGACGGGGATTGATAACTCGTGACTGTGGATCGTGGAGAAATTGGTGATGGATAAACACCTAGATTTTAAACCCCACTATATTCAAACTCTACTTTTGAAAAAGAATTCTCGTCTCTTTTTGTTTTTTTTCTTCCTCTCATAATTTTTCTTTAAATCTCGCTACAACCCTCTCAAACATTTTAAAAAATTTTCCTCTCCAAAAATCATCCTCGGCCCTCACAAGCTCGCTTCTTCTTTATCCTTTTTTTTTTTTTAAAATAAATAAAATTAGCCCCCCCACTTATTTTATCTCCCATGCTAATTTACTCCACTCACTCGCTATCTCACATCATTCTAGATTTCTTCACTAACTCTTCTTCATCTTCATCTTCCCCTTCTCTATCTCTATCTCCACATTCAATTTCTCCACTAACAACTCTTCTTCATACTTCATCTTCCCTTCTCCATATTTCTCCACTTACCAATCCAACTTGAATTGGTGTCAATTGTGTTAGGGAACCCAAGTTTTGGTTGTGTTTACTATAATGTACCGTTTTGTTGTCTTGTCAATAATGTCACTACTTTCGACAAAAAATAAAAAAATAAAGATGTTAACTGCTTACCGACCGTGCAGAATGTGCAAGCATTTCACATCATATAAGGATTAAGAATGGTAAGTGTTTGGTAAGAATTTCCAACAAGCAAGTTATATTGAACTAGTGTGCATGGGACAATAATCTTAGCGTCATAGTCACACAATTTACTATATAATAATTGTGTCTGATCCGTCATTGATCAAAGCATCTTGATTGCCAAAAAATGTGGAACCATTACACCACAATTGTGGCATGGATCAACACTGAAGTCATTCATCGTGACATGCATAAAGAGTTTGTAGTTGAGCTTGATTACCAAAAAAAAAAAAACAACTTCTCCGTCCTTCTCCTGAACGATTGGTGGATCCACATCTATAGTATAATGAGTCTCCTAACTTCCTCACGCGCCTCCATAAATCAAATCAGCCTTTGGAATTACTCCGATCAGCTACGCTGCATTAATAAAAGGCCAACATCATATTGGTACTTGTAAGAATGCAATCTGATGAGCTTCATAAAAGCAGTCCAAACAGCCTCAGAGATGCCTTGGAAATATCTGCAAACAATTCTGGAAGATCACTAGAAACAAAGTGTTTTTTGAAATGCAATGTTCCAGCATAAGCCTTGTCAGAATGACATTAATTCTCATATAATCCACCCACATTTATAACAGAATTGCAAGTTTAAAAAAATTATTAGCATTAGTCCGAAGCATATTCATTCATGTCAAGCCAACAAAATATGCACCAAGCATTCATCCTTGTAACACCCACAATATACAAAACTCACTCCTCCAAACCAAGCACAATGTACCCAATTACACAACCACATTGTGTGACTTATAGATTCTTGAGTTCCAAAACCAAGCACAAATAGCCATGTTTTTATTAGCAAAACTCATCGAACTTACACATGCAGAGTAGTGTGAGCATGACTTCAGATTCTTGAGATCCACATGATCCATGCCTTGTTTGAACATGGTTTGTCTGGGTTGTAGAGACTCCTATTTGGCTTACAGAGGCTCCAGGAGCATCATTTGCATTGCTAATATGAATCTCATGGATTATGTCACATTCCAGGACTCTAAAAATTTTTGAAAAGAGAAACTTGTGATCATGGAAGTTCAGTTTATTAAACACCTTTAATTTGACAATTGTTTCCTTAAATGGAGTTTTCTATGATTTTGATACATCTAATCCATATCCTTGTTAGACCTGTAAATGGATATACAATTAGTACATTATTCTTTTAAGAATGGCCAAGTTATGATGCTTTTTCTTGTGAATCATTACTGACCCTTCTTTTCTTTGCTCTAACAACATTGGATTGGGTCTTAGTCTTGAGAGGTACAGTTCCTGTATCTCCTTGTCTGGTAGATGTCCCTTCCATCGTGGTTGGTGTTTGATGTTTTCTTGGTCTCCTCCCCCTTTTTAACCCTGTATTGAAAAAATTACATAAGTTATTGTAAGTATTCTCAATTAAAAAATGTATCAAAATACTTTCTATTTTTCTTACTTGAGGTTTAATTTGTCTTGGTGTTAAAGGTTTGGGGCATGTTTCCTTGTTGTGTCTCGAGTCATGACAGTTTGGGCATGAGATGATTACTCCAACTTTTCTTAATTTATTCGGATCAGCATTGGATTAACTTTGGCCTTTCTCTTTTTTGTCCGTTTCTCGAGATTCTCAACCTTGCTTATTTCGTTCTTTCTTGGGGTCTTCCTAGAAGCTTTCTGAATGGTGGAAGGCATATTGGCTCATCAGTGGACACAGGCCACATGTCTTT
Source organism: Psidium friedrichsthalianum (assembly GCA_019149425.1). Lineage (NCBI taxonomy): Eukaryota > Viridiplantae > Streptophyta > Magnoliopsida > Myrtales > Myrtaceae > Psidium > Psidium friedrichsthalianum. The sequence continues at coordinate 2,437 of JAGVVM010009657.1, forward strand.
CCTATTCAAAGTTAGCAATGAAATTGATAGCATCTTTCGTATGCATCCTTCTTGAAACAATCATCAACATAATGACTTATCTCGTACTTCATGTAATTAATGCATGAAATAGCATGGCTACAGGGATTCCTAAGATATCCCACTGCCTACAAGCACATGTCCACCCTCTGAGGTCCACCACAAATCTACCATCATCCACTTCAACTTCAAATTTTTCCCCATACATGGTTTTAATACAACGCAAGACCTAGACTTCATCTTAGCTTTCCTCCACCTTTGCCCTAATTCTTTTGGGCATAATTCATCTCTAGAACCTACTATCAATTGACTTTTCTCATACATTCTCATCATCAATGCCGTTCTCAACCCCTCCAGCATATCAACAATTGGCATCTCTCTTTGCTTGTGAATATACCCATTGAAAGTCTCGCTCAAATTGTTCTCGATGGCATCACATTTTCGACCAGCCTTTATGAATGCCCTGCAAAAGTGCTTTGGCCCTTGTCTCATGAAATCTTCATAGGCATCAATAGACTCTCTCTTCATTCCTTCAATTGCCTTGTTGAATCAGCCTTGTGTGTAGCATATGTAGCTCTCCAGAAGTAATTTCGAAAATTTTCTCCCTTGTGCAGTTTTTTCCAATTTGCGTAAATGTGCCTTGAACAATTCCTATGTTCTGCACAAAGAGATAATGAAGAAACTGCATTGAATAAGGCCCTGCAAGACATAATTGAACCGCATTAATAAGGCCCTACAAGATATAGTTCAACTGATATTATGACGAAACTAATGAACATGGAGACTACTTTTACCTTTGTTGATCACTTATAAGGTCCAATCATCACCTCTACCCACTTGAAGGTCTGTAAATAGCAACCTAAGGAACCACGTCCAACTGTCTTCTGTCTCCACTTCAACAACAGCCCATGCAACTGGAAACATCTGATTGTTTCCATCTCTTGCAACAGCACAAAGCAGCATTTGTTTTATTACTGTCTTAATAAAGCAACCATCTAGTCCTATTACTTTCCCACAACCTTCTAAATAGCCTTTTTCAAACCCTTCAAAGCCCACATAGAATCTTTTGAACATATTGTGTGGCTGTTTGAGGACAAGGTCAAGCTGCTATTCCTACTAGATTGCTTTAATTGAGCTTTATAAGGCCCTACAAGATATAGTTCAACTAATATTATGACGAAACTAATGAACATGGAGACTACTTTTACCTTTTGTTGATCACTTATGAAGGTCCCAATCATTGCCTCTACCCACTTGAAGGTCTGTAAATAGCAACCTAAGGAACTATGTCCAACTGTCTTCTGTCTCGCTTCAACAACAGCCCATGCAACTGGAAACATCTGATTGTTTCCATCTCTTGCACACAGCACAAAGCAGCATTTGTTTTTATTACCGTCTTACTAAAGCAACAATCTAGTCCTATTACTTTCCACAACCTTCTAAATAGCCATTTTCAACCCTTCAAAGCCACATAGAATCTTTTGAACATATTGTGTGGCTGTTTGAGGACAAGGTCAAAGCTGCTATTCTTACTAGATTGCTTTAATTGAGCTTTATAAGATGTCAATAACTTATATTGCTCAGCAAATGGACCTCTAATGGTCTTAAGAGCTCTTGCGATTGCTCTATAACATGTTCTTTTGTTGAGTATGAGTCCCCCATCTCCATTGCATCTGCTTACAATTGTGTTTATGCATATTTCGGATTAGCTCTAATTTTAGGTAAGAACTGTTCAACAATCCATACGTAAGATGCTTGTTTGTTTCTCATGCTTTTTGGCAGGTATGTTCTTCTCCAACTGTCTTGACAACAAAAGTTTTCTCTTTCTTCAACCAACTACCATAAGGGACCATTCACATCCGGCCACACACTTTGCATACATCTTTCTAAATTCACTCTTTTTCCACCAATATTGTAGCCATTCGTGACTGCATATTTTTTGCACTACTACTCTTAAACTGAGTATGAGACTCGAATCTCATGCCTAATTGAAACTATATTTTTGTATGGTCATAGGTAGGGTCATATCTAATAGCAAAGATCTTGTTTAGTCACATGCTTCCTCATCTCTAAAGTTAAAAGGACTGAGATCTTCATATGTTCTTCGATGTCCTCATCACCTTCACCCTCATTTATGCCTTCTTCTATGCATCAATAGCCAATGTCGTCTCCCTTACCATCCCTACCTCCTGTCCCGTTTCCTTACTTGAAAATATCCTCATTATCAGATAGGATGTGGTCATCATCACTCTTGGGTTAATGCATCAATTACAACATCATCACTGTTGCTATCATCACTCTCAAAATAAAGGCTATCACCACTCTTACTATCTTCACCCTGGTTGGCACCCATCCCAACCCTAGCCTCAACTTCGGATAACCTTAAATCACACTTTCTTCATCAACCTAGAAATAAGAAGGTACATTTTTTTAAATATCTGTGCATACAAAAAAATGCTATCTATTCGAGAGAATAACCTTGTAAAGGTTAACACGAATAGATTAAAGATAAAAGACTAAGGAGTAAATGCGAATATCAAGGCTCCATTTTAGATGATTAATCATGCTTCTCATTCTATAAAACTAAATTGAAAATCAGCAATAAGTACAAAAATAAATAATTCGTTTAGTTGTCTGCTATCTACATAAGAACATAACAACTTATGTAAATCTCTATGAGAAAAAATTCGTAGCACAAAGAGTTCTATCAAAGATTAGGTCGCCAGATAGAGCATAGGAAGTGGTAAGAAATTGGTGAATATTCTTGAAATGTACAATGGCAACAGGTGCCTTTGGTCAATTATGCCTCCCTCAAAGTATTGATATTATTTTCGTCTAATGAATTATCAGCTAAGTGAAAGGAAAAAAAAAATTGCAGAACTAAGTTCGGGTAACCATTATGTCGCCAAGTCCACCCTTTGGAAAAAAGTGCAGTTTTGCAAAGGGCAAGTCCAAGTCGTCAAAACTGCAAAAGTAAACATTGAAGACAAACATCATAGCACTAGAAAATTCAAGTACTACAAAGTTCGACTTAGCAACAAGATTTTACCACCAGCACTTCTTTAATGGGATCTTATAAATATGAAATGATAGGTCCTACCTCAAAAAGTGGTCCACGTAATAGCCAATCAACGCGCATGGATTGGAGCCGTGAAGAAGAGCGATGAGGTATTCAATATCAGAGCCGACTCATGATGAGGGCATTGGAGGTGCCATTTGGCTTCTTCCCACGAGCAGACTTGAACAAAGCCAACGACCTCAGCGCATCTGGCTTGAGATGCTTGCCTCGCCATTGTCAACGAGAAAGAGGGCAAAAGAGAGTCTTTCCCATGAATAGAGCTTTAGCAACGACTCGACCACAAATCAATCATCAGAGAGAGAGAGCATCGACCATAGAAGACGTGGAGGAGTGGAGAGAGAAGAGAGAGCAAAAGAATGATATTTTCAAAGAGAGAGAGAGAGAGAGGAGAGAGAGAGAGAGAGAGAGAGAGAGAGAGAGAGAGAGAGAGAATGAAGAACCCTAGAATTTGGGGCAAATTTTTTGTACGCGAGAGAGAGAGGCCACTGATGCCAGGTAAATGATTTTGAAATAGGAAAACTTTTTTTTTTTACTTTATACACGTTGTGCTAACATCAACTATGTTTACACTCCATCGTCCACCTCAGCAGCCACGTAGGGCTTTCAACAATATTTTCTAATGGAATTATAGCGTAGGGTAAATTTGTCACGCGACTAAAAGTTTAGGGTTTTTCGTGTCATCAAAAAAGTTTAGGGTAAATAAGTCACATGGTGAAACGTTTGGAATTTTTGGCGTCACAAAAAAAAAAGATTGGGGTAAATCTGTCACGGTGCGCAAAGTTTAGGGTTTTTTGGTGCCTTTTTTCCCTTTTAAATTAAAAAAATACTTTAAAATACGAAAATTATCGAAAAATATTTTTTGTTCAAAATTGGTTTCTTAGGCATGGACAAGGCTTTAAAAGTTGATTTTTTAATTTTATAAATTTTTATGGATTTTCTATTAATTTTTTTAAAACATAATTAAAATTCAGGTGTCACCATCCTCCTTCTTTAATCCTGACTTGGGATAGGCTATGTGAGCATACATAGGTGGAGTTTCCATGAAAATATGGCACGTTTTTGAAAAAATTTTCCAAGAAAATTACGAATATTTTTTCGGTGCTTTGAAAATACTTTCTTCATTTTGTATGAAAAATCTGTTTTGATTTTCTATGTTCTCATTTATTCAAAAATTGCTGATTTGGGCCGGCTATCTTTTGTGGTATGATCAGCATTGACATGAACAATTATCCACATATTTTAATATTTTTCTTTTCTTTTCTTTCCTTTTCCTTCTACCTCTACTGATTGCTAGCAATGGTAATAGCCAGTTGTCGATGCTGGCGTTATCACCTTAAGGGGGTGAATGGGTGATGTCAAAGAACTATAAATTCAATGCGAATTTAAACGGATATCAAGTTTGTAACAAAGATTTGACGTGTTCTCAGAATTAGGGCGTGCACAATTCAACTATCATAAAATAATGACAAAGACTTTAAGGTTAGAGAATTTGCATAGGGAGTTTTAGTGGTTTGGTTTTTGTTTAAGTTTAAGTCATTTTTTCATGTTGGCATCCAATTGCTAGATTTCACTAGTTAATATCTCAGATGTTACAACTCAGTGACAACTCTTGAGTGGAAAGACTTGTCGTCTAATACTTACAAACTTGTATGCGCTCATCTAAATATTATAATATTTGGATCAAGAATATATGAATGATGTAAAGCTCTCTTGATCTTGAAATTTAATATTCTACTCTCTCATGTGTGCGCTTTTCAGCTTTGAGGTCTCTTTTTATGCTCATCCATCTCCAACTACTCGTATAAAATCTCCAGAGAATCACTTCCCAAACTTTCCATTTGAACGAGATTGTATACAAAGGATCTCATAAGCATTGAGGTTAATAAGTAAAGAATCTCAATCACCCACATAATTATGATCTTAGGTTTAGATTTCTTCATAAGGTAAGTCATTCTCATCTCCCTTAATTCACTTCCCTTGATTGATCATTATGATTGATAATCTTTAAGAACAAATCTAGCTTGATTTACTAGCCATTGTGATAATATATAATCTCAATTAAATCATCTCGAAATATCTCATATATTATGATCATTGCACATGAAATACTTCTCCAAACTTAACCTTCGTAACAATGTTTGAGCTTCCACTCATATATGAGCTCTTCAAATAGCATCTGAGACTTTCCTGCCAGATCAATCCTATGTAACCATTCTTTGACACTCGAATATTGAGACACCCGATTTTTAGTCACTTTTATTTTTTAGAAAATTTTAGAAAATCCATAAAAATTTTATAAATTTGAAAAATAAACTTTGGAGACCTTGGCCAAGCCTAAGGAATTATTTTTGATCAAAATGATTTTTTTTTCATTTTGGTATTTTTCAGCATTTTATTTTTAAAACTTTCATAGAAAATCAAGAAAATTGAAAAAAATTGAAAAATCAACTTTAGTGGCCTTGACCAAGCCTAAGGAACTATTTTTGAACAAAAATAATTTTTCATATTTTTAGTGACCTTTGACGGAGCTTCGACTCGAAGCTTCCGAGACTTCGTCGTCAGCATTTGGACGTCGCCGAGCCCTTAAATCACATCCAGGAGCTTTGTGATACTCCAACGAACATCCACTACTCTCTGAATTGAAGCTTCACTGCGTAAAAAGGTGAGTGCCATTATTGAGCTCTCAGAGTTCGTCAATGGTGGATCTCCGTAGGGATGATCATTCTTCATGATTTTTAGTTCATATTACTTCTAGTGCCTCCTTGATCCCATCCGTACTCTCACTTGTCGTTTTTGTTACATAAAAATACTTGAATCGACCACGAACCCTCGAACCTACCTTGAGCTCATGAGCTCATTTTCAACATTGATTGGAGTGATTGGGACCTGAGAAGTTTCCTCTAACTCCATTGATGCTTGCTGTACATCTAGAATAGCTGGTATGTTGTGTGTGCCAGCTCAAAAACCTGCCATGGCTAAGCATGTTCATGCATTTTTCAAGTAGTTTCTAACCGTTGAATCGTGCTGAATTTTTGATATGCGATAGCTTACATCGAGACGATTCCAATGGTACCATAATCGTCAACACGGGAGTAGATTTTCCCATGTGGGCGTTGGAAAACTCCTCGGTTCCGTTGGTTCTTACGACTTTAACAATTCAGACGCGTGGACCGGCTCAACCGGCGACATAGCAGCCACATGGCCTACACATCAAGGCTCGAGAGTCGATAATCCTTTCTAGAAAATAAAAAATAAAAGCCTAGGTCTAATGGTGATTTTTTGGACTGGCGTGGTGCGATTGGTAGATTTTTAGAAATAAAAACCTTTTTGATCTGAGGGGCTAGCAGCGCGCACGTGGTGAGTTCTCATGCACCTGGTTAAAAATAAGTGGGATTAGAAAAATTCAAAAAAATTCACAAAAAATAATAAAAATCACAAACGGTATTGTTTTAGGCTCCAACGTCAAACCTGGTGGGTGCGGGTCAGGCCTTTGGGTTTGTGGTCGAGATCAACTGGCCCGATCCCAAAAATTAATAAAAAAATTCAAAAAAAAAAAATCAGAAAAATCCAAAAATGAAAAATTCACAAAAATTATAAAAAATATTATAAATTTTTTAGAAAATTATAAAAAAATTATAAAAAAAGGAAGTTTTTGTTCACCTTTCCTTCACTAATTCTCTCAAAGGTATAGGGAGTGTTTGGCGCGCAGGCTGACTCTCAGATTCGGTCTGATCCAGCACCATGACATGCTCTAATCGTTCTCATTTGGAAATTCATTCTATTTTCATCAAAAGTCAGCCCTACTGGGATCATGACGCACGCAAGCGTTCTAGATTTCCCGTGGTAACTCAAATATTTTGATAGGAATAACTGAGACGCGAATTTATTTCCTGAGTTCCTATCAATGATGCGATTTACTGATTCTCATGACATGGTAAATTGAAAAGTTTAGGGTAATGGGAAACTTACCTGCCCACCGTGCTGAAAACTTCCTGATAAAGCAAAAATATTTCAGGAGTCCGTTCCTTCTCGTAATTAAGAAATTGGAACGATACAACTTTTCCCTTGATTGCTGAATTGGTTATAAATGACAGGTAACCCCTCTCCGGAGACCTCCCTCCTTCGTAATCCTCAGGTCTGGATAAGGTTACTAGTTGTTCTCCATCTTGGGAATTTTCTTGGACCTGCAAACGGAAAGTTGATGCAAGTGTGCATGTATGTATAGAATGCATGTAGTGGTCCCAATGTGACTTAGACGTCCAGTGAGGTACAAGAACTTGATCAAATCCTTATTTATTCAAAGTAGTACTTCTTGACAGCATCTGCATTTACAGGATTTGTCAATTTCTTCTCCATCCATATTCAAGAGAATCAAAACCGATTAGGTAAAACCTTCTGTGCGAACTTGCCCCGGGATGGGGGCATTACGGGAGCGCCTAAATCGTCGACTATAAAACTTCTAGGCTCACTTTGCGTTGAACGGCTTAGTACCGCTTTTGATATGTCTGCCCATGGACATATAGCCTCAATTGCTTTTCATCAACAAGTTCAGTTGCTTATTATGTCTTTCTGATATCACTGGTGTCATCAGTCACGTTCTTCCCAACCCCGAGGAGAAGTCATCAGTACAGTCGAGCCACAAATATTGTTATGCATGTAAAGGATGGTATGCCTGAAATATTACAAGCATGGTTAGTATTTTACTAATACTAATAAAGATGCATGACAATTTTTCAAAAAATTTTGAAGACGGTTTGTTAGAAGCGGAAGAAGGAGGGGGACTCGTCCCTCATCTCATTGGACGTCCGTGCTCTCCAAAAGGTTTTTTAAAAAAAACCATGGATCAAGTGCAAATCACCCTCAAGCTTCAAAAATTTGAAGTACAAGTATCATCATTGGGCTGAACTTGTTATTCCACAGTCCCTAACAAAACTCATGGGACTTTTATTAGATGAAAATGGGCCGCATTACAACATACACTACTTGGACCAAACGTCGGAGATCAAAGGGGGTTTGTTTATTTTTTTTTTAAGAAAAATGCATTACTAAGGAACTAAAACATCATGCATGAATCTAAGTGCAAGAATTGAAATGCATCAACGAAAAGGGAAAGATGAGGCCTCTTTACGCAGGCTGGTTGGTTTTTGTCAAGTCGCTCGATAATGACTTTGTACGAGTCTCCCAGAAATGGTTGGACGGATCAGCGTTTGTTACGTTCTGGACAGTCTCATCCGCTGGATGTTAGGGTCATCCCCATACGCCCCACCCGTCGGGAATGATTTCTTCAGTTCTGACGAGAAGCTTGGGCGGGATAGAATAAAGCACTCGATAGTTATAACCTCCGATGTCTTGACCAGAGTGTCCACTATATCTCCTCTTTCGAGGCCTCTCGTAAAAATTTCTTACGGCCTCATGTGCCCTCTTGCGACAGGATTTATCTCGTCGATAACTGTCGACATGCTCCCACTCAGCATGCGTTCACATGGGGTCTCCCCTAAGCCTCTATCATCCGCTTCTACCCTGTGAACTGCCGGCAGGATATGTCATTCGTTGCAGAGCCGTTAGCTCGATCAGGGTGCCCAAGGTGGCCAATTTCTCCAAGCACTTCATCTTCTCCTCTCCTGAAGCTTCTTGTCAGCCGGGTATGTGGCGGCCGCTTCCTGACATCTCTTGCAGCTTGGCCATATCAACTGTGCACACTAGCCTATCCGCGTCACCTTCGTCCCATATGGCATTGACTCTACGTGATCCGGTTTAGGGGTTCTGCCTGTACGTTCAGTTCTGTCTGTAAACCCAGCAGTCCTCCATCTATGCAACCCTGCAACATAATTTGAGCGCGAGTAATTATCCGCATTGTGCCCCTTCCCCCATGTTGTTAGACGCATGACTGGGTCTCGTCAAACCCAGGGAACCTCGGCGATTTGGACCTCTGAGGTTCTTTGGCGACTAGGTGCCCTTCCAACGGCTATGGGCAACAGTTTACAGAGGACGGGTCAGTGGCGTAAAGGAGGGGGGCTTTCTCCTTATTGCCTCGAATTCTTGAGACCGATCTCTGACGTGCAACCAGAGTGGGGGTGGATTCCACAAACTTCCTTGGTCTTGGTGCGTTCGGTACGAAGGCGACGTCGCCTGAATTATCCCTGTCCCTTCTAACTGGATACTGCTATGAAAGACGCTCCGACATACGTTTCTCCCTTAAGCCCACTCGTGGCGCTTCGGCCACCTTGATAAGGTGCGCGAAAGTTTGGCACTCTGAATGGTTCAACCTCCTCGTAAGTACTCGAAGATGGTAGGCTTTTCAGAAAAAACAGATCCACTAGACTCTTCCTCAGGGATGGCTGGTTTGACTAGTTGCTATTGCTCACCATATCTGTCGAACGTCCGCATTGCCTCGATCCTTCCTTTCGTGCGTCTCAAAGATCTTCCCTGGTCGTATCGTGGCAGTGTGAACTTGTATTGATGCAGAAAATTTCTGCCAGATCCTCCCAATGTCGTATTCTCTCATGTCAGCTCGATAAACCAGGATCTAAAGCTGGCGCCAGCTAAGCTTTCTGGAAAGTGTCCCATCAACGATGTGTGACATAATCAGAATCGGACGCAATCTTGCGCAGGTAATACTCAGGGGTCGGGGGCAGCTTGTCCAATCGTACTTCTTCGAATTCCGGCTCTTATACCCGGCGAGACTTCTATCTTAGTGAATGGTGAAATCTTTGTGGAACATGGCCACTTATAGCCCTGATTACTCAAACAGTTCTTCGATCTCGCGAGTCTCTGCGATTCCTACGGTCCAGCTGGGGGGCTTCTCCTTCTTACTCCTTCTCCAGGTCGATCCATATAGTAGAGGGGACCTTAATGGGGTACTTACTTTCAGATTCCAGTGCTGGTGGTCTGTAGGTGTTGGATCGGGTAGACAGGCTTGGATTACTTCGCGGTACTTGGGGACTTTCCTTGCGCTGGAGCTGTCAGTCATTGATTCATTTCTGCCATCATGGCAGCCATCAGTGTGATCTAGTTTCGAGGCTCGCCACTTCTGGAGTTAGCTTTGTTCTCCTTATTCTCAGTTTTCGCGTCTTACTGCGGGTCTTGATACAAGATATTATCTATTTTTAAGAATAGCGAGTTAGGAATCTGTCAGTAGAGCGAAAGTGCCAGAAATCTAAAAACCTTCTCAATACTATGCAGTCATACAGTAGTTAAAATGGGGAGGAAAAACTCGATCATGAGCCTTAAAGTCATTACACAACCTTCTTACTCATTAACTGTGAATGAGCATATGATCAAGAAGGTGAATAACACGTGATAATTATTACTTTGGAAAACCATGATGAATGATCATATAGAAAATGTCATGAAATTATTACAATTAAAAATAAAATCAACATGGGGAAATCACTATCAGTCCGGTGGCG
>JAGVVM010009658.1:0-11753 GCA_019149425.1 Psidium friedrichsthalianum
ACTTATTTTTTGATACTAGTGATGGTTGGGATCATTTTTCGGCTTTTTTGGTTTGTTTTTTTTGGGAGGAGGTGCTTGGGATGGGGGAGTTTGGTTGGGGGGGAGAAGGGCTAGCACTTTTGTTTAATTTTTCCTTTTTTTTTGTTTTTAAAAATTTATGATAAATGGAATAGTTTTACTTGTTAAAAGAAAGTGTAGTATGGTAGTGGAGCTAAACTTGTAAGGCGGGAAAAGAATCTGAAATGCGTAAATTAATCTTAATTTTTTTTAGATTCATATCCCAAAGTTTCCCTTTTCTTTTATTCCCGTTTTTTTTTTTTATGTTATTAATTTTCCCATTTTTATTTTTCCTGCTTTCGTCTAGATCGTTTGAAAAGCATCTTTTTTTTTGGTGTAGTGTATTTTTGTTTCATTTTAGTCTTGTTATTTTGGTTCTTTTCATTAACTGGCGTTGTTAGAAGATATATACAAAGTATTGTGTTTGAGATAGCGTTGATTGATAAACCACTTAGATGGAAAAAAATTTTATTATTCTGTTTTTGTGTTTTTTATTTTTTTTTTTTAAAAAAAGACTAATGCGTTCAGACCCACTTTTTCTGAGTTTCTCTTGATTTCTATCCTGAACCCGATTGTTTCCCCCCGCGCTATACCCCATCTCCCCATTTGGGAGTCTAGTGAGTGCAGTATCTTTTATGAGATTTTGTGGACACAAACACACTTTAAAAGAGCGCGCTATGACAAATGATGACCCAACCAACGTTTCGTGAAGGCTAGTAGAGCTCCGTTAGTCACATGGAGCTATTTCCTATAGAGAAATAAAAAAGATGTATGAGGGTAGAAACAGTGCAAGAACCTCGTACCCGAAAGCTAGCACCAACTAACCATGGTCTTAGAATCTGGACTCCCGAAGTGAAGCTAAGTCCACCGAACGACCAAAGCGCAAAAAGATGTCACGGCGACTATTTTTACGAGTGCAGGTAAAAAAGGAGCTAGCTACAATAATCTTATAATGACGCTTTGTCCCTTATTTTTATAGGAGGCGCCAGTAAGTGGGAAAGACGTTGTTCCCCCAATGGGCAAAAAGTATAAGCTTGCTGACTGGCAGAACGTGGCTGTGTCTGCGAGGGCTGGACGGCCCTTGCGGGTGGGGGGTGGGGCGTAGAGTTTTTTGGGTCGTTCCCTGTGTGGCTGTATTGGTATGACTCGGTGGGGGTGGGGGGGGGCGGGAGGGGGGGGGGGGGGGGAGGGAGAAGAGGGGGGCAGGAAGAGTTGGAGGGCTGGGGGGGGTGGGCGTAGGTGGGGGGCTGGACGTGAAAAAATGGACTAACTGAGCTAAAACATATTTTTTATCTATTTATTTTACTTTTTTTTATTTTTCCCCCTCCCTTGTTACTTAACGTACTGGCTGGACAAAACCATAACTAGGAAATTGACTCGGTATGTGTAACTTTTTTTTTTACTATTATTTTTCTTTTAAGTTTTTTAACTGCAATAGAGTTACTCGGGGACACGGGGGCTTGACACTAAACTGGTAAAGAAAAGCGGCCTAACAGCAAACGGTGCTTTACTTAACAACCTGAAACCCTACTACTTTTACTGTAAAAAATAAAGACTTACAAAGTAGTAAGGTGGAGGGGTCGAGGTGGTGGGATACTTACGTGTAAAATATCTAGAGAAAAAAAGGGGTAGGGGTACTAAGGCTTAGGGACTACTGGGGGCTTGGGGGGGGGCTGCCTGGGTGGGGGAGTGTACTGGGGCTCGGGGACTGGTCTGGAGGCGGCGGGGCTGGGTGGGTCTGGGGCGTCTGTTGTTGTTTGTTTTATTATTAGGAGGGTGGTGGGGGGGGGGGGGGGGGTGGGGGGGGAGGCGTGGTGGGGGGGGGACTGGGGGGGGGGGGGGACTAGGAGGGCTTAGGTCAGGTGGAGTGCCATACAAATAGAGGATGGTAAACATAATTATGGGTTCGGGTCTTTAGTTGTTCTGTGTGTTTCGCTTGTTTGGGGGGGGTTGGGGGGGGGGGGGGGGGGGGTTGCGGCGGGGGGGGGGCGGGGGGGGGGGGGATCTGGGGAACTGACAACGATTTTACTGCTGAGCACACTGATTAGTTAATCCTCAGTAACTGATCTAAGTTTATGTTGTTTTATGTTTTTTTTTAAGTCGGAACTGACTTATCAAGAAACTGGTTCTAGAAGACCTCATGAGTAGTTTGTATTAAGAATAGAGACAATAGAACACGTTTTAAAAATGTTGGAATCTAATTTCGAAGCTAATATTTGTTCACATGAAAAACAGAAATAGTATAAAGAAAGAGCAAAAAAGAACGAGGAAAAAAAAGAGAAACAGACAAATAAAGAAAGTTAAAAGAAAAACACACAGGGTTGATGAAAAGAGATTTGGTGAGGAAAGAAGGGGCTAAAAGAGAGATAGAGAAGTGACCAAGAAGAAAAAAGAAGTAAAAAAAGGAAAAGAAGAAGAAAGAAGAGGAAAAAAAAAAAGAAGAAAAAGAAAAAGGGAGAAATAAATAAAGAAAAGAATATGGTAAGGGTGTAAGGGTGTGAAATAGTAAATGGATGAAGGAAAGATAATAAAGACCACCGGAAAGGTCCTCCACAAAATGAACGCAAAGAAAAGAAAATGCAAAAAAGGACAAGGAGAAAGAAAAAGAGAAATCAAAAAAGAAATAAAAAAGTTAAAAATAATGTTAAAAAAAAAAACCAATGCATGAGAAGTGAGAACTAAGAAAGCTATGAAAAAACACGGAAAAAAAATAGGAGAGATGGAATTAACAGTGGTTGGAAATTAAGAAAAAAACTTAAATTAAAAAGAAAATGAAATGTAAAAGAAATAATAGGCAACGAAGTACGAAAAGAGAGAGACGAGAAACGGTATGAAGAGCAGAAGGCAAAAAACAGAGAAAAAAATATCATCAAAAGAAAAACTTCACACAAATGATAGCACAAGCAAGTGAAACAAGCACAAAACGCCAAAGAAATAAAAAAAAAATTGAATAGTATGAGAAAAACAAGAGAAAAAGGACAGAAGGAAGCCTAAATTCACGAGGAGTAGAGCAGCACAGAAGAAAAAAACCGAAAAAAAAAGGAAAACAGAAAAAAAGCAAGAACAAACTTCACACAAACCAGAACAAAAAAAAGCGAAAACATTAGACAAAAGAACAAAAACCAACAGTCAACACTAACGATGAAACAAGCACGAAAAAGTGGTACGAAAAAAAGCGAGCAAGAAAACTATGACTTGCACAAAAAAAAAAACAAATAATGTAGAACCACGTAACTCAGCGAAAAACAAATGCAGACAAATTTAATCGAAAAACAAAACAAAAAAAGAACTAGACAAAGAAAAACAAAAAAAAAGTCAAATATACAAAAACTGTAGACTCAGACAAAAAAATGAGCGGAGCGTAACGAAACAGTTTCGACAATAACGAAAGTTCGAAAGAAGAATGTAGGCGTAAGAAAGCAGGGAGCGACCAGAGAAGGAAGAAGAGAGGTGAAGCAGAGAGCAAAAAAGAAGGGAACGAAAAACGGATAGGCAGACCGTAATAACGGAAACGATAGAAAAGAAGTAGAAGAAAAGAAAGCAGAAAGTTAGGTACACGAAGTAAAAAGACGGAACGACGGTCGGAACTGTAGGCTTCAAGAAAAAAAAAGCCCCTGACACAAAGCAGTACTTCGAACTTGAGTCGGGCACAAAATGAAAGAAACAACTGGAAAGATAAACGATGTAACTAGCAAAGCAAACGAACTAAGAACAGCAACAAATGGAACGACTGCAAAGCAAAAAAAAAGCAAAGAAAGTTAAAAAAGTAAGGGAAGCGAAAGAAAGAAAGCAAGAGGCCAACAGAGCACTAATCAAAAGGCAAGCCTTCCACACAAAAAAAAGACAGAGAAAAAGACAAGCACAACCATTAAACAAAAAAAAAAAGCACAACAAGTAATCCACACCCCTTGATAAACGACAAGCCAAGCAAACGAATAAGTAAGTCCACTGATTCAAATTTACAGATTTTAATAACAGTCAAACAAAACAAAAAGTCACTCAGCCAACCGCTAATAACCAACAACTATACAAGCATAATTCCAAAGGGATATAAAGAAAAGGGAAATTTTGTCTTTAAAAAAATAAAAGGCCTGATTACATTAAAGAATTATAGTCCAATAACAAGTATGTTTAATTGATTGTTTCACAAATTATACAGAACAAAAGAAAAAAAAACAAAAACAAAATGCAAACAATTTTAGTTTTATTTTTTTTTTTGTTTTTAAAAATACAAAACCAAACAACGACAGCACAACTAGCAAAACAAACAAGAAAACAAACAACGAAACAAATGAAAAACCAACAGACCGAAGGCTAATTCATAAAAGTGATTTTCTGCAACATACTGTTAAAGTAGGATCATAAGATAATTTGAGTGGAGAAGAGTTGGTTGGGATGTTTGGAGCTTGGTGGTAGTTTGTTTGGGGGTTGGTGTTTGTTTTGTGTGTGAGTTTGGTTTGGGTAATTGTTTGTTGAAGATTAAATTTCTGTGTTATACATAATATTAACTTTTTTATGTCATCTATAGTATCAGAAGGGTAAGTTGATGTTTTTAAATGTTCGTGTACTAGATAAGGTTTTTTAAGACTGGGAAAGAAAGGGGAATGTAAAAATACATGAGGATGGTTAAAATCGTATGAAGTTGATTATTAGAAAAGAGTAGTTATTAGTTATATGAAAATTTTATCCGGAAAAAATTTAAATATTTTTACACAGAAGAATTCCGCATAAATTAGTTTTAAGAATTTTGTTGGGTTAGTTTGCTTCCTGACTTAAGTTTATTTTTCTAACTCAGACACTTAATTACTGAAAAATAACAAAATTCTCAACACACACTGAACGTGTATAACAAAGTAAGAAAATGTTTTTCAAAACACCAAACCACATCAATACTAAACAGAAAAACACAACACCAATACAAACGCCCCAAAACCCCACCCCTCAAAAAAACTCAACACAACCACCAAAACACCCACCCCAAACACCACACCAAACCCACACCACAAAAAAAACACAACCACCAACACAAAAACAAAACCATAAACCCACAAAATTGACAGACCCCCAAAAACAAAAAAAACAAAAAACAACCAACAAAACAAAAAAAAAAACCACCAAACATTTTGTTGAGGTAAGGGAATCATCTAGAACAAAAAGAAAAAGAGAAGCAACTTATAATTTTGATATGCAACTTCTGATAGCAACTTCAATGGCATTGGGAAACTACTTACATTAGTTGGAAATTATTGAAGTATAAAGAAATGTTAGTATTTTTAAAAACCAAATAAGATAAAAAAAAAATTGGTAAATAGCTAAAATTAATTTCTCTTAATATGACGAATGTTGGTAAATCAATCACATTAGGGTTGCTAATTTCAAATACAAATTAATAACTTCAAGAACTGTCATTAACGCACAAAAATTGGTAATCTTGTAAAACAAGCAGAGCAAGATAACAAATTGGTAAATGACTAAACCAGTTGGTCTTAATGTCACGAATGTTGATAAACCAGTCAAATTAAAATTGGTCATTTCTTATAAAAGTTAGTAACCGGGCCTGACAAGCCACAAAAATAAACAGTGGTAGATTATTAAAGTAGTATGTATTTGAGAAATACAAAGAAGTATCAGTACTTCCTAAACAAACAAGATAAGAAGTTTGTAAGTGCATAAAATTAGTTAATTTGATAACGCAACGAATGGTAGTACATTAGTCAAATTAAGTTGGGTAATTTCCAATAAAAATTATAGTCAGACAGGTTGGTTAGCCAAAATGAATGTTGATACAACATGATCAGATTATGCAGTAAGGATACTTTTCAGAATTAAGGAGACAAAAAGTTGGTAAGTGACTAAAATTAGTATGTACTTCAATGTAACTAAAATATGCCACAAGGAAAAACATCAAAAGATCATTAAAATAGTTGGTAATCGTTCAGATATGAGTGAACAAAAATATCGATATTTGACAAAACACGTCGGTAAGTTGCTGCCGCGTGGTCAGGTCACGTGACTATGTAAGCAAGTTACCAGCGATTTTGAACATTTACCAACCATATTAACAAATCACCAACACGGGAAAAGATTCCCAGTCTTTATCGCACAAAACGCCGGACTTCCATAAATACGACGTAAAGACTCGCCAAAATACTTCTTGGTTGCACGAAATATTGGAATCTTCAACTAGAGTCGTATGAAAGTTACTCGGCCTATCGAGACATCTTCCCCATATGGGCTCTCGCCTCTCGGAGAATACTAAAATCGTGTGCTCTTGCCTTCCAACAAGAAATGAGCATTAGACACATTGTCCTAAGTTCTTGGAATGAATGAGGGCAAGGTTTGATTAAAAGGATGGAACCAGACAAGTCCTAAGTTCCATAATGAAACAACCAGAAACACCATGACTAATTGGAGCCAGCTGAGCATCTTGCATACCGGTCGTCGCCTAGGTTAGTCACCTCCAAATGAAGATACTTATCAATGTTCGAACAACATCAAGGCACCAAAACAGCAGAGATAACATCTGAGACTAAAACCCGCCATTAGAGAGATGTAATCATTCACAAATAATGCTTTGGGCATATGGCAGACTCAAACGTGAATTTGATCAAGGAGTTCCGATGGTTGAGTCGCCTGCCTGCAGCATTGCTGTTTATTTTGCTACAATATCAATTGGGCCGAGCAAGTGAGGAACAACTCAATTCCAGCCCTATATAACCTCAAGCCCAGATGGTAAATAACCTAACCAGTAGTAGGGCAAGATCAGTAGATTCAGTACCCACTTGATTTTTGAACCGGTCTGGTCAAGCATGAAACTTAATGTGATTCGCACGTAATCACGAATGCTGATAAGGTGAATAAATGGACCAGATTACCAGCCAGTTCCCAGTTCGAACTGGTTGAACTGGCTAGTCTAGTCCGGGTTTAAAACCCGTGCGTCTGGACCAAATAACAGAAACTCCTGATCAGAAGCCTGGAGGATTAAAATAAAAAGTCCAAGGAAAATTCAGAAAAGAGAAATAATCTTGATACATTCATCGATATATGCATATGATCAAATAGCATAAGGCAAACACAATAAAAAGGCTCAAGAAAAGGCTTCCTTTAAAAATTTCTGAAAGAAGCGATACAGGATGATTACGCAGTTACAGAATGAGCAAATTTATAGCTCTAGGAGGAACTCATCCAACATTTAAATTCACCACTCACGCCTCAGTGTAGATCCAGCAACTTTTTTCCATCTATAACACCTTCCCTTGCTATATAATGTACATAAAAGTAGCTCCAGTTAAAAAATCATAACTAGGTAAAAACAATACATTATCAAGTTTCCTGTATAAAAAATCGCCTACTACCAAAGCAAGAAGAGGGAATAAATGGGTGATATGTTTAATACCTAAAACTGTGAGTTGCTAAGAAAAGCAAGCATGCATCTAGCACCTTGAAATAACTTATCCACTCTCTGCCACACAGAGCATTGAGTCTCCAAAAGGACCTTGGCTTTATTCTGCAACACTGACTGGCGTCTAATTGTCTCCCCATGTATCTGGCAGAACAGAATAAGAGACGTCAAAAGTCACATTACCAACTTTAGGGAAGCAATTATGCTTTTTCTTGTACTAAAAATCAATGGCATATTATCAACTGATAGTGAAATCTGTATCTTCTCATTAATAAAGGCACCAGACTAAGGCAAAAGGTGTTGGCAGTCCTGTCATAATATTGCCATCATAATCAGTGGCTCATTCAGCACATTCCTGTAACAGAGATCTATACTTCAAACATGACAAGTTGAAAGGATTACCTTCAAAAACAACCTGACTAGAGCTTGTACAAACTCAAAATTACTCCTGCAAGATATTTCATATATAAAGTAATCCATAAGTAATTCAATTGAAAGCAACTCTCGTCTCTTCTCAACATCTTCTAGATCATCATCATCATCTGCATCATTGTCATCTATTATCTGAAGCATCCGAAGTTCCAAATCCAAAGTTGAGGGAGATAACCCTTTGATGTAGGCAGTGAAAGGCGAAACTGCAAAAATCCAAATCCAGAAATGTTGAATTAGCACAGGAGTCTCAGATGATACTTTTAGCACAGATGTAAATGCTGAGACTTCCATAAGGAGTGACACTCACAGTTTTTGGCCTCTGAACATGAATGAAGAAGTCGCAGAAACTGCGATGATGGCACCTCAGGTGTTATCTTAGATTTTTCTTCATCAGCTTTCCTGTCTCCCTCAGCAGACGTCTCACTTGGCTTAAATAATATATCTCCAGAAAGAGATGGAATAGAGGGCAAAAAGAAGGGAGCTTTCTCAGGTTTCTTGGGTGGCTCAACTGGCTTATTGCGAACCTACAAATTAAATAAGATGAGTGAAGAAAGTCACCAACTGGTCCCCAATACGATTATAGGACAATCTTACAGAAATTTAAAAAAAAAACAATGGAGAGGTAAATGAAACAAATCTTTCTTAGAGAAGGTTATGACAGATAATAAAACAAAAACATGAGAGAGAGGACCTTTATAATGTCTAGATTAATCAAGCTCTGCCACTGGCTCTTTGGCAATAGCGAGAGGGTAACTAGATCTGGAATTTGCTCAATCAAAGGCAGGAAGGAAGGGACATCTTTAGACCCTGAATGTCTAATAGCAGGCTCATTAGATTCTTCAACTTGAGAACCTTCCCCTGATGATACTGATGGCAACTTAACGGTCACAACTTCTTTCCCACTTGCATACAGATTGATGTCAGAATCTCCAGAAAACATTGATTGGTTAACCCTGGTCAATCAAAGTTCGTCTCTCATCAGTTTGTCTACATACAAAAGAACAAAATACCTCCTTAATATAATTAATCTCTAGAAACCATATTCTTAAGGCTTCATTATTCCTTAGGTGCGCCTTGACCAATTCAAAATAAATACTTGAACCAATGTGACTCCAAACAATGAACATGAGTATATGACTTACCAGAGATAGACCCCATTTTGATCAACATGTGCCGTGGCTAAGATATCCATATTTGGTGACAGAGATAATGCCGTGATGGGGACGTTGACATATACTGTATCTACTTGTCTAGCTAAAATAATATCCCAAATCCTTAGACTGCCATCCATACTGGAAGACAAGAGCCATTTCCCATCCTCGCTAAAGCACAAATCTGTAATTCGATCTGAATGACCTTCAAACTTTCGGACCATTCTTAAGGCGACAACATCAAAAAGACGAATAACAAAATCATCTGCAGCTGTAGCCAAAAGACCTGCAAGATTTATCAAGATAAAGTAGACCATTACAGTTACAGGGATAATAGAAATTCTTTCTTTTGGCTATAAATAAAGTTTAATGTGCCACTGTTTAGGCAATTATACATGTGTGTGTATAGTGTGAGCAGCATAAACGGAAAGGCAATTGCACCCACAGTGAAAGAAGAGGGGGGAGTGGATAGGGAAGTGCTCGGGCCATTAATTACCATTCAAACGATGGTAAGAAATTTTTACCAAAGAAGAACCAATTTCCCATCTGGATTTCAATTCACGTCCTTTGAAATCCCAGACCTGCACTACAAATAATTCCAGCAATC
Organism: Psidium friedrichsthalianum; assembly: GCA_019149425.1. Lineage (NCBI taxonomy): Eukaryota > Viridiplantae > Streptophyta > Magnoliopsida > Myrtales > Myrtaceae > Psidium > Psidium friedrichsthalianum. The sequence goes on from JAGVVM010009658.1 coordinate 9,650, forward strand.
AGATTTACATCTTATTGAAGCTAATCTCAGAAAGATCTCAAGCACGTCAATGACAACTGAGCCTTACCAACTATTGGTGTGGGCCATACGCATCCTTTCTAAGTATAAAAGCAATATTTAACACATCTCTTTAACGTATAACTATAGCACCTTTCTAACAATGGACAAAGAGAGTAAGAGCATCAAGATACCTGAAAATAAGATTTCCCTCATTTTTGAAAAGGTTTTCTCAATCAACCAAACAACACTTTTCAATTCCAAAAGAAACGTGTCTTTAGAAATGATGCAAGAGCATAATAATAAAAACAAGTTACAATTTATCAGATCCAGCAAGTTTACTTTTAGAGTCCTCTTGCATATTTACGTGGAGTTTCAAAATCCTAGTACCATTGGTTCCACTTTTCCAGGCAGGACTCTCATGTTTAATGGATTATTCATATTACAGTTGAACACAATTCATCATCCAGAATATTATGCCATATTATAGTTTAAAATGCATTCCCTCCTTCCTTCCCTCCCTCCCTCCCTCCCTCTAAACAAAATCCAGTGAGCAGTAAAGTAGGTTATGAAAAGTAAAAACTAAGATTTGCAACAAGAAGTACTTGAGTATATGTCAGGATTAAGTTGGTAAATCAAAGATGTCACAAACAACAGGCTGGACTCGTGTGCTGTGAAACGCAAGTAAGAAACAAATAATTAAAGATATAGTAATTATATGTTTGGACTAATTTACAAACCTTAATGTCCCCAGCATAACCAGCACTTATCATGAGAGTATTTGTTGAATCACAAGCCACTCCAACCACTGCACAATCATGGGCATGGTTTGTTCCTTCTAACTGGTCTATGTAACTTCCTCGACTTATTCCTGATTGAAGGTTGAATCGCTCAATCCAACCACCTACTGTTCCCAAAATAGCAAAATTTCCACATGCACTAATGGCACAAGCCTGTCAAAAGATATGTTTGTCAAACACTACTTTAACATTTACTTGCCAAATGAGTAACAACCATAGAAGTACAGGAATAATACAATAAATAACTAACAACTTGCATTCTGTTTTTCACAAATCAAAACTTTTTGTCCCAATTTATTCACTAACACTTTGCCTACATTGTTCAGCACCATGATGCAAAGGCTAAAGATGCTCTTATAACCATATAAATCGTTCTGCTAAGTGGAATCTTTTGGCCATGCTAGCTTAGTTCGCTCGCTCGCTCCCTCTCTGCACCTACTCTTTCTTGAATAGGTAATCGGGGATTTTATCAAAACAAAAATTCAAGTATATCAGAACTGTACAAGGAAAACAGCATAGAGAAGAAAAGAAGAAAACAAAGGAAAACATCGCAAGACTATCTGAAGTCAGAACATGTCCAAGGCCAAATAAAAGAGTACATCACAAAGCTATGCTCACCTACTCTCTTTGACACTATCATATCTTATTTCTCCCTATTCCTCTATATAGACATCATGAACAATCAAGAACATACGAATAAAAAGTGAGATGTGCAGTTCAATAGCTAAACTGATTAAAACCAATAACATCTAGATCAAGAAGGAAAAATAAATTTTTGCAAACTTACGACGGAAAACTAATGATGTGAACTCAGGTTTGTAAAGCGTAGCTTTCTTAATGATTACAGCTTCTACATTAAGTATTCTTACCCAGTGGGTGACACTTCAGGCTAAGGAGTTGAATGCATCATATAATGCTAAAGCTGTACCGTGTAAAAGATCAGAACTTATACCTTAACAGGTGTGGGGTTCTCAGGGCATGGTCTCAGAATATGCTCGCCTATGACAAAATTTTGAAGTCTCCATACATATGCCTGCGGAGTATCCATATGACTTGTCACCACATTGCACCAGTCCCGCTCCCTAATTTCAGCTGAAATCCAAGCATAACATGCAATGGCGAAAATCAGAATCATGCTCATCTAAACAAGAAATTGTCAATGTTTGAAATAAATTAAATTTTAAAAGAGACATAATTAAGGGAGAGTTACAATTTTCTTCTAATTTTCTGCATCGTCTATGCCACTATTCAGAAATCTGCCCCTTGTTTGTTTCCGCTGCAAATTTCAGACTGCCACACCTTTGCTT
>JAGVVM010009659.1:0-14005 GCA_019149425.1 Psidium friedrichsthalianum
CCAACTTGATCGGGACGGATTCATTTGTCAACCCCAAATTGTTGATTATCCATTTGAAAATCAAAGAGTTTCATGTCCAAAGTGTTGAGATAACTCAAGTTCACAGCACTTTCGGCAATTGGAAGTTCACGGAAGAGTCCCCAAAAAAAAGGGGTGAACAAGAAAAGACTCCATCAGAGAGCTCTCTTTCAAGAAAAATTCTCTCTCTTTCTCAAAAAAAAAAAGGAAAGAGAGTCAAACCAAAATTTCTCCAAAAAAAAATCTCTCTCAGACAAAAAATGAGAAAAAAGAGCAGGCTTCGACAAAAACCGATTCGATGTGCAAAGGTTTCCTAAGAAAAAGACCATTTGAAGGTTCTAGAGCAAAAACATGAAGACCGGATTAATCACCAATTTTCCATGATTCATGATATACCCTTTTGTCATAAATAGGCCATTCATTTCAAGCCTACCCAAGCCTACGTTACAACCCTTACCGAAGTCTCTTTAGATTAGGGCACTTGAATTAATGTAAGGTTTTATATGCTATTAATATTGCTTGAAGAGTGCAAGCAAGATTTTTCTATCTCATCTTTGCAAGGTTTCTGACTTGTAGACTATGCCACCATGATAATGTTTTATTCAAGCCAAATGACTCCCACGAGTCTCCTTCGTTAAACCTTTGATCAAGCCTTACATTACGGTCCTTTTAAAGACCTCTCGATTGGTCTGCTCATACTGATTGCGAGAATACCCAGACCCTTGTCAAGCATGATGATGACAGTTCTGAGTGATTTTCATACCCGTATCAATGGCAGGGTTCAAAAAGCTTTTTTTCAAGAGAGTGAGTGAAAGTCCTTTCTGACTAAAGGTTTCTCATTCAATGTGATCAAATTATCAAAGGACCAAACAGGTTTCCTTATTGATAGAATTCCCCAGTGAAGTTTGGTAATGCAAACAGATTCATGAATTTCATTTTCCTTATCTATGCACTGTGTTATTCTAACCATGAAGCAGGTGACAATGTTTTTTCACTTCGTGTCTATCGAGTGGAATAGGTAGCACACATCTTTTCATGTTCACCCATTTGGAACAGGTAATTTTTTTCTCACTACGTGTTTACCGAGTGGATTAGGTAGCACGCATCTTTTATATCACCCATTGGAACAGGTGATATTGTTCTCATTTCGTGTTTACCGAGTGGATTAGGTAGCACGCATCTTTTTTATTCACCCATCTGGAACGAGTGATATGTTTCTCATTTCGTGTTTACCGAGTGGATTAGGTAGCACACATCTCTTTATCGTTCACCAATGGGAACAGGTGATATTTTTTTTCATTTCGTGTTTACCGAATGGAATAGGTACACGTATTTTTTTCGAATATTCATCCTGTGGATTTATCTTTTGTGTTTGCTTAAAGCATCACAAACCTATTTCATGTTCGCCGAGTGGATTAGGCGGCATGATTTTCATATTTTGTGTTCACCGAGTGGATTAGGTGTCACAAACCCCTTTCGTGTTCATCGAGTGGATTAGATGTCACGATTCCCTTTCATGTTCACCGAGTGGATAGGTGGCATGGTCTTTTCGTGATTGCCGAGTGGTATAGGCAACGCGTCTCTTTAACCAAATCATATCATGCGCTGTTTCGCATTTGTAGGAAACTACAGGTACCGACAGGCGACTCAGTACTTTGCGAACCCTACTTCAAGTGGATTAGAAGTTCGGTGATCAAGGAAACTGATAGCATTATGAGTATTCCCTCATTTGGATGCTTTTATATGCGATCCGTATGCAAGGCTTTTTACCGCTCTGCAGGAAGTGAGAAGCCTCGACATATGTTCCTTATTGTCTGCATTTTTGCATATCATGCATCATTTCATTTGCATAGAAAATGGGATTAAAACTCCCACAAAAATTGTCATTCATCATTTGCATTGTCAAAATTTAGGTTCAATTTGGTCTTTGAGGGAAACTCTGCGAGCCTCCACTCAAAGAGGGGCAGCTGTTGACACCTAAATTTTGATTTTTATTTAATCATTTATTTTGCATAAAAATCAGGAATTAATTCTAGTTCCTACAAAAAATAATTTCATGTAGCATAGTTTTAATTTTTAGCATTCAATTGCATTGCATTTGCATCAAAACGGATTGACGGCGGAAAAAAACTTAATCGGAAAAAGGGACACTAAACTTGACCAATTGGACTAAATCTACATGGCTGGAAATTGCATGTGCTCAACTCATGGAAAATTTTTCGGAAAGATGCGGAAAATATGTGGTTTGCGAAAAATAAGTTCGCGATTTGGGAATCAATATAATAGAAGCAGGCAAGTGCTCGTAATATTGTGAAAAAAGGAAAGCTTTCGAAAGAAATAAAATCCTCTGATTGCTCCACCAAATCTTCATATAGCTTTTACATATTCTTAAGGATTCTCTTTGGGACAATATAAAAGAGAAGAAAAGCTCAGAAAATTAAGAGGGAGGGGACTCGGGGAGACAAAAAATTCAGAGAAACTTGAGAGAACACGCGTGAGGCAAGAGTGATTTCGGTTTTTGGTTGCTGTTTGGTGCCGTGTGATCCCCTTTCTTGCCGCTGTTGACCGAACCAAAAAGCTCCTCCTCCGGCTGTCCCTTTGTTGTTCGGTTTTCAACGACTCCACTACTGCACCGAGGATTTGACTCTGCAGCCGAAGACTCCTCTGCTGATTCACTGCCCCGAGAAGCCGTCCGTTGTTGCTGACTTCAACACCAACTCCCCTGTCAGGCTCTGCAACTTGCTGTACGAAGGAGACTACTGCTGCACCGAAGAAACCTTGTTGCTGATTCGCCTTTTCCACGCGCAAAATTTCGAAGCCAAATCAATCCAGAAGTGCTTGACTGGAGTCGCAAGTTCGTGCAAGTTCAAATTAGGGAAATTTACCTTGCAATTAAGGTAATTTTCTTATCTCGAATTTTAGACATATTCGCTTGTCTATTTTGTTGCATCTTGTATATCTCGTCATATCTTGCATTACATCAAAGTGGATATTTTTCAAAATACAGGCTGATTAGGAAAATTTTCTTTCCTAATCCGCAACTTGTCATATAATCGGAAAATCCATCTTTAAATTATTGATGGAATACTCGATTAGGCAAGGATTTGCGTTCAATCTTTAATCGTAAGATTACGAATTAAAGATTGGATTCAAATATTCGCGAAAACGTTTGCAAAACTTGATTGATATATCCACTTTCTTGATTGGCATATTTACTTTCCTATTTTGACTTGGATTGCCTGATTGTTATATTTTTTTTGGAATATATCCGTCGCATGATATAATCTCCAAAAATTCAAAAAAAAATTTGCATTCATTCATATTCCATATTTGAATATTGCATATCTTTTAAAAATAGCATCATGTAGATAATTGCATATCTTACTTTTTGTAAAATATTTAGGTTAGATTGCATTTTAGGATAGAAATTGCATGTTTTAATAGAATCTCATGTCTAAAATAATCCACCTTTAATATATTAGGGTTTAGGTCAATTTAAACTCTAAAATATGCAAGATAAATATTGTTTTGACATAGTTCTATTTAGGAAATAAATTCATCCGAAAATAAAAAAAAAATCATACTTGCCATGTTATCTATGCTTCGTCATCATTGCCACGTCATACTTGCTATATCACTATTGCTACGTCATTTGTGCCATGTTATCCTTACCATGTCATATTTGCGATGTCATCTATGCCATGTCATCTATGCACGTCATTAATTTTTTTTTTTGCCATGCCATATAGGTTGCATTTTTAGACTTGCATTTAATTCATGTCATTGCATCTTAGAATAATTTCATGCATTGCATATAGTATAGTCTTTCATGCATTTATAAAGATCGAAAACTAAAAAAAAAGAAGTAATGTTTTGTGTGGCGCATGCTCCTTTGATTATTTGATTTCTGGATGTTCAATTAATTGATTGTGCACCCGCATGATAACCTTTGTTAGTGACTTAGGTTAAAATCAATTAATGTTGCCTTCTCAAATGATTTTTTCATAAAATAAAATGGTACCGAAAGGGCGTTAGAGTAATCTAGCGTAATCAAGTCCCCGAACTTTTAATCTCTGGTTCGTAGAAGTAATTTAGTTCTCCCGCTGATTTACTTAGGTTTCTAATCGACCTACCAAGAACGATTAGTGGCGGCTCCTATTGAAAATCTTTGCATGTTAAATATTGAACCATAAGTTGCGATTTGGTATGGGCTTGGGAGAGTCCGAGTTAGGTTAGTTAAATAATTAGCCTAATAATCCATTAACCTGAGAAAACTCGTTTTTTAGGTCGCGACAACACTTTGTTCACTCCTTCTCGACCACTGGTACTCCCATACACCAGTTCAAGGACCATTCTGGTCATTGTTATTGGGATCCTTTCTGTTTATGCCAAATGTGTTCGAAGCCACTCAAAGATCCAGAACCTAAGAAGAAAGATCCGTTTTTCCAACGGTATCTTGATGGAGATCCAACAATTGGCCCTTTGGGTCAAGATGGAGGAAGGTACCGGTTCATGGTCCAGTATGGTGACCTAGTTAAAGCACCATCCAAGGTCCTAGAACCTTGCTCGCCATCTCCTCCTCCACCCCTTCAAAAATCGCATAAACCAACAGTTTCTCCCTTCTATAAACCTTTGTTTAAATGGACTAAGAAGAATCCTTCTTGTGGACTATTGGCACAGTCCTTTGGGACAAAACCCTCGGTTCAAACCCTGGTTTCTCTACTAGTCTATATGTTTCAACCTGAAGAATTTCACCTTTGCCAAGAACACAAGTTGCTCCTTCCCCAGCTCAACCCACCTTTTTCCCCACCGTAGAAATTCTCTCACATAAATTACAAATATCTCCATGCACCCAAAATTAGCATACAAATGCCATCGGACCAGATGGTAGAAGATCAGTCCCAACTCCGATTGAGCTAGCCCTTAACTGGCAAACTGAAAACTCCTTGGCGCAGAATGCTGCTCTATCTAGGATCGAAGCCAATACTATGGCCATCCAGAAGATGCTTATGGCATCTCAGACTCAGTTGGATGACCTAGTCCAAGGTCGGGTGCAAAGGTCTTACCTCGAAGACAAAACTCTAGAGATAGCCACCATCAAGAATAGAATTGCCCTTCTTGAAAGACAGCTTTCTCAAGCTTCAGCCCTAGTGCAATGGTCTTACCTCGAAGATAAAACTCTAGAGATAGCCACCATCAAGAATAGAATTGCCCTTCTTGAAAGACAGCTTTCTCAAGCTTCAGCCCTAGTCCCTGAAGACTCATTCTTTGGGATTTCATCTCCCAATTTGTTTACATTTTCTTCCACTTCCACCTCTTCTTTACGACCAACTTCTTCACAGGCATCATGCCCTCCATAGGCTATGCTTGTCTTAAGGCTAAGTCTCAAGAAGCAATGTTGCAAAGGCAGAAAGAAAAAGAACGCCAGCAGTGCAAAGAAGCTAGACGGCTTTGATGTGCCCAAAAGCAAGCTGCTGCAGCTACCCAGATGGAATCTTCAGCCCTATCTTCTGCTTCATCTTCAGAATCTACCCCACCTATACAAAATATGATTACAAATCTACTCACCTCCTTTCTTTGAACTCAAGCAGATCTGAATACTTCTGATGGGTAGCATCAGCCCATGTCTCTTGACACCGTTCTCACTCCTGTACCTACGCCATCATGTTTTGCAGTTTTCATCCCAGATCCATTGGATACACCTCATTCTACATCTATCCATTCATCAGATTTCACCTCTTTCTCTATTCCATCCGTCTCCGATACACCTACATATTCACCTTCAGTCTTTCCACCTCCACTCTTAATGGCTGATCCATCTCCAGATGATGATATTGACATTCCTGAATTCGTTGATATCAAACCTCAGGTTTCCAACTCCACAATTTCTAGGTTCTTTTCTCTTCAGTAAGGGGTGGAGCTTCCCACTCACCGATCAAGATATCTGAGACCAAACAAATCAAAGCTCCGAGTCGATGATTCAAGAGATCCTAGCACAGGTATGCTATCCCGACCAATAAATGCCCACCTGGCGAAAGGGTCAAGGGATTCCCTGTTAGTGCTCAAGATCCGTAAATCAAAGATCTTATGCTGAGAAATGCAAGATCCAGAGTCCCTTTCTCATACATAAGATCCGGGAAACCGGCGAGTGCAGAGGATGCTATCAGGATGCTTCGAAGAGTGCTAATGGTTCAGACACATTTTGCGAATTAAGAGGCCATCAGTAAGAAGAGAGGGAGAATTTAGAACATGATTAGAGAAAACAGAGCTTTATTTCTCTAGGGTTGGGGTCATCCTGCCCCTATAACACAAACGACTCCTCCTTATATAAAAGGGAGGAGAAGAGAGAAGATTCTTTCTACCGACGATACAGGAAACACAAATAATTTACAGGACAGACAATAGACTGATTGATGGACCGGGACGCCTAGGCCGATAAAGGTCCGTCAATTATTCAAACCTTTAGACAAACTTAGACAGGTGCACACTAGGACTGGTCTAATCTCCTGAGTGGGGAAGGAATCTGAAGCATGGCTTGGGGTACGGGCGACAGGGTTGATGTCTCTGTTTCTGTTGCTTTGATAGATGTCCCGCCAGTACTGTTGCTCAACAGTGAGGGGAGGAGCATTAGAGCTGGTTCCTTCGTCTTGTCCGGGTATAGGGGTGTCGGTGTAATGGTTCCAAGGGGAGTCCAAGGAGTAGGGGTCTTGCGAATCAATCATGGGAGTGTCTGTCGGTGCGGGCTGTTCCCAAGGTACTGGTATGGTTGGGTCTGTTGGCAATATCTGAGGGGGAATCTGTCCATTCATTTCGCACAAAGTGCGCTACAGCTCGCGGCGCTCGCGATGATTTGTATTGATCCTGAAGTTCAGAGTTTTGACGATGATGAACATCTGGAGGTTCTGTGGGGCCTAAAAGCTGACATGCCCATCAGAGGTGGATCATTTGACACTTCTCTATAACCTGCAGGATTAAGGAATGACCATGGACGGTGAAACAAAATTATCGTGTTTCGTTCAGGCTCTGCTCTTTCGATTCTGTTGTGTGTGGAAATGAATCTGTCCCATGAATTGAGTGTCTGGTACCATAAGAGCATCTGTATGGACATCTTCATACTGGGGTCTCCAAATTCGTTCCTCATCGCTCTTCTGATGGTTTGGTACAAGTGTTCTGTTGGGAACTCTATTGCAATCGTGTAGAAATGCATGAGTAGCCAAAAAAGCCATTTCTGATCTTCGGGAAAGATGAGTCGAGGATCCAAACGGAAAGGTTTTATAAAGGGATACTGGGTGTCGAAATCCTGGAACATGAGTCCGCCATAGGTTTCTGTCACTTCTTGGTGGTACATCTGGAAGATACCGTGTAGGTCTTGGAAACGTCCTTCCTGAATGATGTGTCGAACTTCTGGTGGGTACTGGAAAGTTACCCAAGTTCTTTGGATGTCCTGCGTCTCGTACCTGTAAGGACCAACATATCTTCGTTTAACATACATCCGGAGGGCTTCTGTCTTCCTGGGTCGCGATAGGAAGTCAGCCAATACGTTCTGTTCACCCTTGAGGTGCTTCGTTTCGAATGAATACTTCGAGAACCATTCAGCCCAACGCAAAAGCTGGGGATGTGGAATCTGACGCTGCTTGAACTTAATCATCTGTGGAAATGATGACATGTCCATTTCGATGAGAAAATGAACTCCAATGAGGTGGAATTCAAACTTCTTTATTCCGTTCTTCACTGCCAGGATCTCTTTGAAAGTGAAATGGTAATGCATTTCTGCTGGAGAGAAACAACCACTTTTGTATCCGCAGATGCTTCGAGTGCCATCTTTTTCCTCAATGAGGATTGCTGCCCAGTGTGTGTCACTGGCATCTGTTTGGAGGATTCTTTTCCCATCAGAAGGGATAGTCAGCGGTGGCAAGTTCTGCATCTTTTTCTTCAGATAGGCAATAGCTTTTGTCTGCCTTTCACTCCACGGGGGAGGTTCTTTTTTCAGCATCTCCTGGAGGGGCTTGAGTTTCACAGCTATTTTTGGGACAAAGTCCCGCAAATAGTGAACGATTCCAAGAAAAACTTGGACTTCTTCCGTGTGAGCTTTCCGGGAAACTTTAACAACTCTTCCACGATGTGTGGCTTGGGACAGTAAGTGCGCTCATCCAGTTGCATGCCGAGGAATTCTATTTCCTTCTGGGCTAGTTGCATCTTTTTCTCTGACAACATAATACCATGAGAATGGACTAAGCGGGCAAATTGTTCCAGTAGGGAACAGTGAGATTGTTCATCAGCACTGTAGAGCAGAATGTCATCCACGTAGATTTGGGCTTGGTGGAGGATAGGCTGAAATATTTTGCACATAGCCTTTTGAAAATGGACGGGGCTGTCTTTAGTCCAAAAGGGAGAACGGTCCACTGGTAGTGATAATTGGGGATGCAAAAACCAGTTTTGAACCTTTCATCAGGGTGGATGCCCAATTGCCAAAATCCCGATTTTAGGTCGAACTTGGAGTATATACGTGCATTCACCAAACTGGTGAACCATGAATTCTTGTGAGGAAGGGGGAATTTATCTTCCCTGAGGAAGGAGTTCAGAGGTTGATAATTCACCACGAGCCTAAGCTTTCATCGGATCTGTTCGGCCTTTTTATTAACATAAAAGGCTTCACAAGCCCACTGGGATTTTAATGGGTCAACTGGCTCAATAAGACCTTGATCCAGGAGGTCTTGACATTCTGCCTGTGCTAGCCGAAGCTGCTCTGGGTTCATACCCGAATGGGTTGCCTTTGTAGGATTTATCTCCTGGTCAGACCTAAAGGGTAGTCTAACAAAGAAATCAGGATTTTTCCAGAGGGGTGACTGGTGTTTGGACATGAAGTGTGCGTGACTCTCTGCACATTAACTCTTGAGAGATTGAACTATGGGATCAAGCAGTTGCGGGGAGACTGAAAAGAGTCTTTGGATATCAGTGAATGGCTTTACTTGAGACTTGAATTTGATTCCTCTGGGAGGAATCCTTACCTTTAGTTTGGCAAGAATATCCATCCTAGGATCAAGTCTCGATCAGGAGCACTGCAGCCCAAAATGGGAGTGGTGACTTGACATCCTGCCATAACTTCGATAGTTACTGGGTGGCTCTTGCAGAAGGAGGAGAAAATGTCACCGGGGGCAGCGGTGAAGTTTGTGAGATGAGACTTCCAACATGAAGAGGGGAGGATTTTGGTGTCGAGGAGAGAGACTGTAGCACCAGTGTCGATTAGTGCTATCACAGAGATCGTTTGGCGAGGTGTGTGGAATGGATTTGGACAAGTATGTACGGGTGAGAAGACTGGGGTGAGTCAGAGTTCTCATGAAATCGGTATGTGGGGTAGAAAGTGTAAATGGAGTCTGAGAAATCCGAATCGTCAGATGATTCTGACAACTCTTCTTGCAAAGCAAAGATGGTTTCGGGTTCTGGTTCTTCGTCGTAGGAGAATATGGATTCAATATTATCGTCGTCCAATGAGACGCCAGAAACCTTTTCAAGTTGTCTCACCATTGTCAGCCCTTTGGGTGCTTTTGGGCAGTTCTTCGCATAATGGCCCTTTTTGTTGCATACGAAGCATCGGTCAGACTTGCCTTGTCTGGAAGGAGACTTGTGAATTTTTCTTCGCAGGTACTTCCACTTCTTCTTTTTTGGCTTCCCTTGGTTATGCTTGCGGTAGACCTTCCGAAAATGCTTGGTTTTTTTTTACTCGGTACAACTTGTGCCGTCGCAGCTCCTGGGGCATTTGATCTTCCAGTGGGATCGATCACAAGCATTCCTGATCTACTTGTTTTCTGTCATGTATTTCTGGACCAACTCTCGTTTATGACATAAATCTTCAATGGCTATATGAATAGCCTGCTGAAGTTCTCCGAAAGTAGAATCGAGGACACTTCTCTGTGAAGCATGCAGGGATTTTTCGACGGTGTCTGACAACTCTTTGGGAATGGACGCCATGTAGACTGTTTTAAGGTTATTGTCTCTGCCAATCTCATAAAACAATTTCATCATGATCTTGAAATGTTTATCAAGATCACGTTTCTCCAAGGAGCAGCATTTGCGCTCGAAATATTCCTTTCGCTTCAAGCCCACAAGATTTTGGACTCGGCCCACAAAATACGTATGGATCACCAAGAGGGCATTTTCAAAGGAATTTGATAGCAGGGATACCTGGTCTTGTTCTTCAATCAAGGCCCACCAACGCTTCAGAGATCCCGTAAACCGGGTTGTGAAGTCTAGAGAGACGCGTAGGTGTCATGATCTTGGAATTCTCGGGCCAAAAGCCATGCATGAAACTCCTGAATACGATTTGGCCATTTAAACGGGGGTATATCATCAAACGAGAAATACTTGGTGGAGGTGCTAGGGTTTGAGCTTTCTGCTAGGGGAGGTATGTTTTCATCAACAGGGTCTACCACTGGGTCCGGGACAAGGTCTGCCATGAAGATGGCTGAAGGAAGAAGAGATTCTTCTTCATTGGAACTTTCTTCTGACGTGTCCGAATTCGAAGGTTCAGTAACCTGGTAGATGATCTGGATGTGTAGGAACCATATCCTTAGCCTGCTGGCGAAGGAATCCTTCAATGGGATTGGAGATCATCTGGATTGGAGGCTTTGTTTCTGGAGAAGGTATAGAACCAGAGATTTCTGGTCCTTTCCCGGCTCTTTTACGTCGTTCTTCATCTTCTTTCTGATGACGTTCTTCAGCTTGCTTAAGCTATTCCTCTCTAAGTCTTTTAAGCCTGAGAGAATTTGAGGGCGGGAACAAGCTTACGTCACTTGACGATGCTTTAGGAATCGTCTGGGGTGTTATCATGCTTCTGTACGGAAAAGTAGACCAAAAAGACTGGTCTCTACAGGACTTGCAAAGTCTGGAGTGGTGGTGCTGAGGGTTGTGGTGATGCTGTGGCAGTGTCAATCTGCTGTTGAAGCATCCGGATTTGATTTCGGAGTTTGTTATTTCTGGTGTTTGATCCTCCAAGTAGTGATGAGGGATTTTCCTTGTTCCAGGAGGGTCAGTCGCTTCTGGAAATCTTCTATCATCTTTTGATTAAAGCGACATCAGTATGAACTGGTTTAATACCATGTTCTATGCCAGAGCATTTTCAGTCTGCCAGTTGAGAGTGGTTTCAACTGGATCCGTGCCAGCTTGGTGTCCTGAAGGATGGATGTTGTCTTCGTAGGTATTTTGGGAGTATGGTATACTTTCAATCCATATCTGCAAACGTTCGGGAGGTGGAAAGGTTTGAGGCTGGGTTTGGTTTTGGCGAGTGGTTGGAAGAGGGGGAAATTCTTGGGGATTGAACATCCGGATGGAATGTGTTGGTGACTGGAGAGAGGGTGGTCTGGGAAACTGGATTTTTGCCTCTGGACTATCTGGGTGTTTCTGGGTCCATTTGAGGATGGGTTTGTAAAAAGGGGAAGTGATTGGTTTTGCTTTAGAAGGTAGGTCATGGATGGCTCATGGGACTGGGTTCTTGGCTTTGGCTCAGCGTATGAAACCATGAACTGGTATTTTCCTCCATCTTCTCCGAGAGGACCTATGGTAGGATCACCATCTTGGTACCTCTGATAAAATGGATCTTTCTTCTTTTTGGGAGAACGAGGTTCGACAGGTTTCGAACATGAACCACACAGACAGAATGGATCCCAAAAACAATGTCCGTAGAATCCTTAAACACATGGATCGGTCGTCCTTGAAAGTTGAACGACTGAACATTCGGCTTTGGATCAGGCTCTTCAGGTGTGAGGGATTTTGATGGACAAGGAGTGAAGCAGAGGATGGTAGGAAGTCTAGGAAATAGAGACTCAAGTTTCTCTTTGGGAAAAGTGATGGCAACTTCTCCTTCTTTTTTCCTAGTGTAGACAGGATCTGTCGCCTGGATAGGCGGAGGCTGGTGATGAATTCTTTCGTAGTTTGTCACCCATGTATCTGGTAGCAATTGCAAGAGTTTTTCTCTTGGATTTGTTTGAGACAAAGACACATGAAGTCTGATCATTTGTGACATTTCTCACCAGGGCATCGTCAGTACCAGGAAGATTCAGATCTATGGCATGATTCTGGATCCAATACACCATCTGGTAGTGTAAAGTTGCAGCTATAGATCCAAGGGTTTGTTCAGCTCCTGTGATTTGGATCTGGATTTTAGAGCAGTAAGGAGATTTGGATCTGCTAGTGCCATGTTAAAGTTTGGAAAGAGGGTCACAAAGACGATTCCTGCATTCAAGGTGGTTTGGATAGTACCGATGCAAGCATGTTGGTACTGGAGAAAACGGGTGTCGAGTAAGGCAACTCGAGCAACTACAGGAAGGCCTTTCGGCCATGGAAGGAAAGAGCAACACGGATGGCTCCAAAGTGGAGATGAGAGTAACCTTGCCTTATCCATTGACCAGGAAATTCTGGTGGATGGATAGAGTAATGAACTGTTCGTTCATGGATGTCATGATGGGATGCTGATCAAACTTAGATGACTAGACGTACTCCTTCACAGCTTTAGGAGTGTGTTTGATGAGTTCTTTGATGATTTGAATAGGAGAAAAGGATGGCGGTTTGGTGAACGTAGCATATGGGTTCATAATAGGGAGATGGGTTTTTGAGATCTTAGCATCCTCATGATAGGTGACCTCGTAAAGGTAATCTATCTTAGAGGTTGAAGAGTGCTTAAGATCAGGGGGAGGGGTGAGTGAGAGCGGGACTGAGACATGAGAAGGTTGATCGCTACTAGAGAGTGTAGAGGGCTCAGAGGAAGTCATTGTGAAGGGACTTCTTACTTCTAGCATTAATACTCAAAATATGTCCGAACTATTAGGAATCTACTTCGATGGCTCTGATACCAGTAAGGGGTGGAGCTTCCCACTCACCAGTCAGGATATCTGAGACCAAACAAATCAAGCTCCGAGTCGATGATTCAAGAGATTCTAGCACAGGTATGGTATCCCCACCAATAAATGCCCCAACAGAACCTCCAGACGTTCGTCATCGTCAAAACTCTGAACTCCAGGATCAATACAAATCATCGCGAGTACCATAAGCTGCAGCGCACTTTGTACGAAATGAATGGCCAGATCCCCCTCAGATATGGCCAACGGACCCAGCCATACCAGTACCTTGGGAACAGCCCGCACCGACAGACGCTCCCATGATTGATTCGCAAGACCCCTACTCCTTGGACTCCCCTTGGAACCATTACACCGACACCCCTGTACCCGGACAAGACGAAGGAACCAGCTCTAATGCTCCTCTCCTCACTGTTGAGCATAGTACTGGTGGGATATCTATCAAAGCAACAGAAACGGAGATAGCAACCCTGTCGCCCGTACCCCAAGCCATGCTTCAGATTCCCCTCTAGACTCAGGAGATTAGACCAGTCCTAGTGTGCACTTATCTAAGTTTGTCTAAAGGTTTGAATAATTGACGGACCTTTATCTGCCCAGGCGCCCCGATCCATCAATCAGTCTATTGTATGTCCTGTAAATTATTTGTGTTTCCTGTATCGTCGTAGAAAGAATCTTCTCTCTGCTCCTCCCTTCTATATAAGGAGGAGTCGTTTGTGTTGTAGGGGCCGGATGACCCCAACCCTAGAGAAATAAAGCTCTGTTTTCTCTAATCATGTTCTAAATTCTCCCTCTCTTCTCACTGATGGCCTCTTAATTCGCAAAATGTGTCTGAACCATTAGCACTCTTTGAAGCATCCTGATAGTATCCTCTGCACTCGCCGGTTTCCCGGATCTTGTGTATGAGAAAGGGACTCTGGATCTTGCATTTCTCAGCATAAGATCTTTGATTCACAGATCTTGAGCACTAACAGGGAATCCCTTGACCCCTTCGCCAGGTGGGCATTTATTGGTCGGGATACCATACCTGTGCTAGGATCTCTTGAATCATCGACTCGGAGCTTTGATTTGTTTGGTCTCAGATATCCTAACCGGTGAGTGGGTAGCTCCACCCCTACTTGGTCAGACCGTCTACAAGAATT
>JAGVVM010009660.1:0-14350 GCA_019149425.1 Psidium friedrichsthalianum
ATAGGGCAGAATATTCCAATGTGAACCGGGTGATCCTGAGATCCTCTACACTGGTCTTTTGCTCCCAATCAAGCGGCCGCGTTTGCTTACTGGGAACACTGGGCCACATCCATTTTCTGCTTAACGCCTCGAGGAGAATCTAACACTTGCTCGATTGGTTATTGTCCATGCTGACAATCTATCAGATGCCTAGGACGAAGATAAAATGCTCAGAATTGTTTCAGAACTTGCCTCTTACACAGAGCAGAGAGAGAGGGTCATGTGTGTGTCATAGTGCTTCCCTTAGTTACGTATCTTTCCGGAGTAAGGGAAGTCCAAAATAAAATTTTTTCTGACAAGTATTTGCCGCCAAATATAAAAAAAACTAGATAAGAGTGTCGGGTTTTTTTTCTTTTTTGTGGTGCTGCAAACTACGTGCCATTTTTCCCGCGCGCGCTCCCAAATTAATTTTCTTTGCTATGTGATTACCCACAAGGTGTCTCGTTGCGTGGTAGATTGTGTATATGATGCGATGACTGCAGGTTATGCTGAGAGGACGAGATAGTCCATAGCTCTTTTTTGGTATTTTTTAAATAAATCATCGGTAATTAGAATCTGTCGGATAATTTCAGTTCTGAGCAGAGTGCTTCGTGGTAGTCCCTTCATTATATTGGTCGATGGAACCCAACATCTTTTTTTTACTGTGTATCTTGTGTGCCTGAACACAACTAAGAACCATACTTGGGTCCTTTGCCAGAGATGACCACGCGGGTGTCTCAGAACGGGGTTGGTGTAGTTGTGCGTCTCAAAACTTTCCTTTAACTGGCTGCTGCCAGTCTGTAGGTCCTCAGAATTAATCCAAGAGAAATATCAAAGTTAATCGAACACAAAACGCATTTTTAGCCTGGCTGATATCAATTCTCGCGCCCGACGGTGTCTCTTTACACTTATTTGCGGAAACCCCCGCTGATTAATACTTTTATCAGTGCTGCTCCTCACTGGCTTCGGTTACGACGCCGGTCCTGTTGATTCATGTTTGGGCTCTAAGATCTCTCCCGTTTGTGTGGCTACCCCTTCTTTCTTAACTACACTACCCAGCTGGCCTCGACAACCCACGATTTCAACCATTTACATCTTCGCAGGAGCATTGTAATGTTTTTTTCGCTTGAACAACTGTTCATGTTGTTATACTGGCATTGGCAACTGTGCTTCTCTCCGCACCCACAACATTGTGGGCGTTTTTTGCCAAGCCCCCAATGTACCGGCCTGGCTAACCCTTTTAATCCCTCATTTTTTTCCTGCATCGCCAGAAACTCTCTACGAGGGAAGCTAGACTCTCTTTAGTGATCTGACGTCCGTGATGGATGAAGAACCCTGCGGTCATTCTCCCAAATCTTGTTTTCACCAACACAGCGTTGTGGGGCGTTGACCTGTAAAGCCCAAAAATCTTTTTGAAGAAAACGAAACACCAAAGAGCAGCTAAATAAAAAAAGAATTAAAAAAAAAGGAAAAAAGCCCAGTCACAAACTACAAAAAAGATAAGTAAAAGAAGAGTTAAAAGATAAAAAAAAAAAAAAAAAGACCCACCACTTCCTCCTTTATCCTTCCTGTTTGTTTCCTTTTTTTTCCCCTCAATTCAAACAGCTCACAATTCTTCCAATTATTCCTGAATTTGTTGAGATTAAAGTGACGTCTACGTAAAGTGTCTAAAAACATTTCTAATTTTTCCCATCTAGAAAAAAGACCAAACATCTGAAAATAGAAGACTGTACAGGGTGGGACAATACATGTTTCAATTTTATTTCCTTTTTAGGAACCATCCGAGCTTTCTTTCTTCATTATAAAGAGATAGAACATTAGGGTGCGTATGTAACCTCCAGAAAAAGTGTTTCCTGTTCCTAAAGGTGTTTCTCGGAACACTTTTGGGGAACAGAAACCTATTGGTAAAAGTGATCAAAAGTTGTTCTGAAACACTTTTGAGAAACAAAAACCACTTTTTGGAGCAGAAATGAGAAAATCAAAAAAAACTTGCTTCTGTGTTTCGGGCAACGGAACACTTTTTTAGAAACACATTTGGAACATTTTTTGGAAACAATTGGGAACACCTTCTTGAAAGTAATTAAAAACTAAAAATAATTAAAGAAGAATATAATTAAAAAAATAACAATAATTTTTTTTTCGAAAAATAAAAACAAGAAAGATTAAAAATCCGAAATAATTAAAATAAATAATTCAAATAAATTAATTTAAAAATAATGATTAAAAATAACAAATAAATTTTTTGTTTTTTCGAAATAATAAAAATGAAAGTAATTAACTTAAATAAAAATTGAAATAATTAAAAATAAAAATAATTTTTTGGAAAAATAAAAAAAATATTAAAAATCGAAATAATTAAATAAATATCAATAACGTAATTTAAATAATGATTTAAAAAAAAAAATATTTTTTTGAAATATAAAAATAATAATAATAATAATAATAATAATAATAATAATAATAATATATAATAATTAAAAATATAATAATAAAATAATTGTTTTTTTTCGAAAAATAATAATAAAATTAATTTTTTTTTAAAAACATAATAAGAATAATTTTTTCAAAAAAAATAAAAATAAATATAAAAATCTTTTTTGTCAAAAAAATACAAAAAAAACAATAATTTTTCCAACAAAAAAAAGAACAAAACTTGCATTTAATAAAAAAATAAAAATTTAACCCTTTGTAAATTATTCAATTTCTCAAACCAATTGGTCTTGCAGTGACCGGGTTCTCAACGGGATTGCGTCAATTTCTTGAACCGTGTCCTCATCAAACAAACCATTTAGCCTGGCCATGTCCCAGATGCTATCTTCCTGATTAATTATAGCTGCTACAGTCTTTGGCTCATCTCTTGTGGCTAGCCCTCTGTATTACTCCTCGATTCAACCATTTGTCTTCACGAATTGTAGTGTTTTTCGCTGAACCTACTGTTCATTTTACTGCATTGGAAATTGCTTCTCTCCCCACTAACAGGCTTTGCCAGCCCCAAGACGGCCTGTACCCTTTTCCTTTATGCCAGAAATCTCTACGAGGGAAGTAGACTCCTTTAAGGATCTGACTCCGTGATGATGAAGAACTCTGCGTCATTCTTCAATCTTGTTTCCCAACACAGCTTTGTTGACTGTAAGCAAATCTTTGAAACCATTCCTCCGTTATCTTTCCTCAATTTCAAAGCCCCCAATTCTTCCAATTATTCCTGAATTTGTTGAGTTAAAGTACGTTTACTAAGTTTAACATTTTAGAATTTTTCCATCTAGAAAAGAAACATCTGCAAATAGAAGATGTGACAGGGTGGGACAATACCTGTTCAATTTTATTCCTTTTAAGGAAACCACTTTTCTTCATTAATAAAGATAGAACATTAGCCACCAATATAAACAAATAAGGGGAAAGAAGGATGGGGTTCACCGTTGAATTTTACACTGAACGATACGGCTGTCACACATTGCATAACCCATAGAATCCACTTTTCATTGAAACCTGATTTATGCATACACGCTTCCAGAAAATCCCATGCTATTCTATCATATACCTTTCTCATATCTAGTTTTAGAACAACTTGGAGCCTTTTTCTCCTCCTGCTGATCCGTCGATGATGCAAAACTTCCCGTACAATCAGGATAGTATCTTGAATTTGCCTTCTACATATAAACGCAATTTGCTTTTGTTCAATCAGGTTTGGGAGCCAAAACCATTGTAGGCAAAATTGCAGAGGCTAATCAGGGTGAAATTGATCCAAAGTTTCAGGGTTCAACATTTTTGGGATAAGAATAATCAGTGTTATGTTTAGCTCTGCTTTTATAAAACCTGAATGGAAGAATTCCTTCACGGCATAAAAAATATCTCTTTATATCTCCTCCCAGCGAAATTGAAAGAATTTATCATTAAAATCATCCGGCCCAGGAGCTTTCAAAGCACCCAATTGAAAGACGGCAGTCTTTACCTCTTCAAAAGTTACTTCTGCTATTAACTCTTTATTCATATTTCCCTCTACCGAGGTAGGAATAGATTCTAACACAGGTTGAAAGTTTCTTGGCCCAACTGGTTGGTACATCTTTTCAAAATATTCAACAATCATTTGCTGCAGCCTTCCATTATCACGAACCCTTGAGTCTTCATCGTCTTTTAACATAGAGATCCTATTCCTCAATCTCCTCTCGATTGTTGTCGCATGGAAAAAATTGATTTTTATATCTCCCCACTTGATCCATTGGGTTCTCGATCTCATACCCCAATACATTTCTTCCTGCCTTCATGATTGTTCAATTTCTTTTTTCAGTTGCACCTCTCTCGGAAAGTCAACCCCACCCAGGATGAGTTCGTGATTTCTTGGAGTTCCTTTTTCAAAGAATTAATTCCCCTATTACTATTGAGAAGCTAGTTTTACTCCATCTTTTCAAATCCAAACCTAGTTCGCTTAGCCTTCTTGATAGGTCTGCCTATTTCACACCAGAGGCGGACCAAGCTTCTTCAACTACCTGCCTATATCCTGTAACATCAAACCATCACTCTTCTACTCTGAACTCCCTTCTTCGTTTGACTGGGTCTGCTATAATGGCAAGCAAAATAGGGCTGTGATTTGACCCAATGGCTGGAAATGCATATGCTTCCGCTGCAGGATACTCAATTCTCCATTCAAAATGACTGATTACTCGATCCAAATTTTCTTTTACAAAGGCATCTCCCCCTCTATTATTTGACCATGAATAAGCACCATCCTTTGCATTCTATATCCGTTAAACCGCGGGCGTATAAGCAGTCTCGAAAAGCTGTCAATCTATAATATGCTGGCCTCCTCTTTCATACCCTTTCCCAGCGGTAAAGCACTTCATTAAAATCACCTGAACAAACCCACGGGAGGTTATTCAATTTGCTGATTCGCTGTAAATTGCTCCATAGCTGGAGCCTTCCTGAAAAGTCATTGGGAGCATGTATGAAAGTGACTCGCATTCGACTCCTTTCTCCCACTCTTTCACATATCAAGTCCACGAACACCGACGAAGCAAACTCAATATTCAAGCGTAAGCTATCATCCCACAAAATGGCCACTCCCCCACTAGTTCCCATAGATTCACCACAAAAATATGCTGGAAATTTAAATGATTCTTCACACTTTTAACCACCTCTTCTCGATTCTTTGTTTCCATTAAGAAAACTAGATTCGGCCTCTCTTGAGCCACTAAGGTTCTTAGATTTTGGGCTGTCAAAGGAGTGCTTAGCTAGCCCTCGGCAGTTCCAACATAAGAACTTCATTTGATACCCGATGACTTATTAGGGCTAGCGATCAAAACTCACTCAGCAACTTCTTCTATCACTTGAATAGGGGTTTCAAAAAGTTGTGCTTCATCTATCCACAGTGAAAAAGGATTTTGCGGCTTACAACGGCAATATCTTTTCTGTTTTTTGTTTGCAGTCAATCCGCTCCAAGCCAACTGGAATAGGAACGCATATGGGAAAGCTTAAAAGAGAAAAGGAAAATCGCTCAGAAGCGATGAAGGCGATTTGAAATACAATAATAGCACAAGGAGGCGATTAGAGAGAAGCAACAACGGCTAGGGTTTTGTGGTTGTTTCCTCTCATGTATCGGGCAATGTTGTAATCCAACAAACACATATATAGAGAACGAGAAAAGGAGAATAGGTGATTTGACATAGTCATGGTGGAAGATTTTGGTATTTGGAAATGTTTTGATTAGGGCTTTTGTCGAAGATGGCCATAGCTACACTGGTTGGTGGAGGATAGCTGCACAAAGCGGCAGACAGAAGCTGGACAAAGGGCAATCCATAAGTATTGTCATGCCCTATTTGTGCTGCAATTGATCGAATTTTTGAGCCTTTATCCATTGGCCTACCTACTCCGTCACCGGCGAAAATGAAGTGGACTAACAATGCCACGGCCATTATTCCCACGCGATGAGTCGGTCTATCATGCGAATGATCCTGACAATGCGGAAGGCCATGACCCAAAATGCCAGCAGCCCACAATCCCTAGCTTGGTCCGACCGGCCCAGCGTGCATGCTGACACGTCATTCTTGTAACAAGACTATCTGGGCTTGAAGGATTGTTTAACTTGAATTCACATCCACTAATTTCTCAAGAGAAGGGAGTTCGAAAGTAAGGCCTTCTGCTCGCGTACCGATTTACGACTCCTATCTAATCGTAGGCGGGATGTG
Source organism: Psidium friedrichsthalianum (assembly GCA_019149425.1). Classification (NCBI taxonomy): domain Eukaryota; kingdom Viridiplantae; phylum Streptophyta; class Magnoliopsida; order Myrtales; family Myrtaceae; genus Psidium; species Psidium friedrichsthalianum. The sequence continues at coordinate 6,198 of JAGVVM010009660.1, forward strand.
AATGCAACACGGTGCTGGGTAATGGGAGAACAAAGAGACTCTGCAAATCGGGGATAAGTGGTCGAACGGAATAGGATTTTTCAGCTCAGAAGTAATGCGGGGCTCATCTTTGACCCGATGGAGAAGTAGGCATTTTGCTGACCCGTACAACTGGAAAGGCCGAAGAGGCCCTTTGATTACGCCCACCAACCCTTTTCTTAGGTGCTCTTGGAAATGGAGATGGACCTTTGGACCGACGAAGATGGGGCGAATTACAATTGTCTTTTCAAACTCAATCACTCTCAAGACATGATAGATTCAGGAATGATATCCTGCTTGAACACGGAGAGAAACCAATGCAGTATGAATATGGATCTTGCATAAGTTGCGGTTCGCGTCGAACTCGAAAGGAACGGAGCACGCACGGAAGTTCTGTATAGTTCGCGAAATCGAGAGAGCTCAGAACCAAAAACCGTTGGCCAGAGACCATGGGCTTGTTGAATCACAAGATCCCAATCGTTTTATCAGTGAAACGACCCATTAATGTTAAATGCGGGCGTGCCGGAGATAATTCGTTTCTAGAATTGTCGATGTTTCTACGGGTGTGGCAATGAGTCGACCATCACGTGGAAGAGTTCTCTCGTGTATTATGCATGCCAATTAATTGTCATTCTATAGTGAAATTCGTGTCCAATGATCTCTCTATATCATATATGTAAATGACCCAAATAATTATCACTCTATGTCATAATCTAAATTCAGAATACGATGTTTATCTCAAATTTTGGCTGAATTGCAACGAAGCCCATGTTCATGATATAATTCTTTTTTCTTTTGGTGCCGGAATTCTTAAGATAATTATCGTATAATCCCCGTGAATCTCTCAAACGCTAAATCCGAATGTTAGGTTTGGATTTGGATCTTCATCGACTTCACTAACTTCCTCACAATAACTTTGTGACTTTTTTTCACTCTCATGGGACGCGCTCTTTTTTTTTTTTTTCTCTCTAGTACTTAACATTACAGTATTCAAGCACTTAATTGAACTTGATATATAGTTCGTTTATCTAACGTTATCACCCGTTCAATGACGTCATCCGTGGTATTACCAATCAAATCAATTAATATTATTTTTACTCTGTAAGGGAGTGCAAATTACAAAGTACCACGCGCTGTTGGACTCAAACCCTACATGGGTGTCTCTCTTTAGCTCTCTTTCGTGTTACTGTCTAGTTTCCGACAACAGGAAACACGGACTAGTGCCTTTCACGAGGGAATTTTATTATAACTTAAACCAATAAAGAGAAGAAAATTAGATTATCATCTTTTTTTAATCTGGACCGTCAAGATAACTCAAAATATTAATAATTCGCAGTACAAAATACTCCCGTTCATCTTCCCACCGATAGCAGCCATGGAAGATGCTTCTTCATTCCTAAAAAAGGATTAACGCCAAGGTAAGTCAGGAAATTCAATGTCTCGGATCACATCCTTTAGACAATTTCACATCACAATACATTATAGTTTATATGTCCTTTAGAGGCTATTTCGGGTCGCTTTTTAAGATAGTTTTTCTCTCAACATTCCGTATCATCTGATGTATAATTGGAAACCTAACAAGTTACCTTCCTACGTATGCTCTTGCTGATACAAATAGGTAGACTGGCGGATGAGGCACGCGCTTGGTTACTCTATCGGACCTCAACTTCCATCTTTCACTGAGCATAACGAGGAGAGATTGGCCTCGCCATTTCGAATGGAACGTTCGTACCTTCAAAGAGATTAATTATGCACGCGACGTAGCACGGGCTGAACACTAGTTTGCATTTACCGTTTGAGGGCTAGGACCAGGCTCAAAATCCGATAGAGCCCATCTTTAATCACTTCTTTCCACAGGTACAAGTTTAATTAAGCATTTTTTTCACCCGTCTATGGTATGCAAAAGCCCTAGACCTGAGCATGTCCCTAAACTCCTTCGTTTGAACTTTGAAACGTAAAATTCGAGGGTATTCTCTAGGATGAAGAGAAGAAAAATATTTTCTCTCAATTTGGGGATGGCGGTGAAAAAGTTAGACTCCATATCATATTTGGATGGCTACTAATGGGTAGGCTCGTATAGTAGCGACCCATGCCTGGGGTGAGTCATTGAAGCTTTGGCTCCAGTTTCTTATAAAGCCTTGTTATCCAAAAAGCCACCAACCTAGTCCTTGAGTGATTATCATAGATGTCACAAATAATTTGTAACAGCTCTAAAAGTTCAAGGCCACTTGATTAATCTCTTTGAAATCAACTTCGGGTTTTTTCATTTAGGATTTTGCCAGCATAACAGTTTTTGGTGACTACGATAATAACAATATGTTGTGAGTCATAAATTCTCAAAAGCGTGAACCCTACAATAATTTTCAATTGATTGTTATTTATTTTTGGTGGCTCAATATAAACTTTAGCCCAGAAACTATTATATAATCAATTCATTTTCATTCATGAAATATGCGTCTTTGACGAGAAGGAAGAAGCACACAGGACTCATTGCGCTCCGGAGCGAGGTCAAGGGCCCGGCACGTGTCTGGCGCGACTTCCTTCTCCCGCACTAGATTCCGAAGGTGGCCATGTCTGTCCCTCCGCTCACTATATCACCACATGCGCCGACCATACTCTCTAGTGGCGTCGACGCAGACGCAACTCACCGATGAACAATCATCTTTAATAATTCATCAATCATGCCACTATTCGAAGCTGTGCTGTGAGCTCACAAGTACCAATAATGCAAATCCCTCGTGAGCCCGCCCAAGAAATTCAATTTTCCCGGGGGGCAAAGATAAGAATCCTTTAGGTTTCTGCAGCAGCGTCTGCAGATGAATAATCTAATTCCGACCATTCATACGCAAGATTGAGACATCGCTAGTGACGCCCCTTTTGGCACACACCATGTGCTATACCAACTCCAAACCTGAAATGTCCAAAAGCAGATTCATAAACTAAAATCTTTGTGGAGCTTCCACTCCATCTTTTAGTACACCCAAGAAACCCTCCTCCGCTCCCATTTCTCGAAGAAATTGATCCTGAATTGGCATTTTCCGGAACGAAAAAGAAAAGAAGGATCGCGAGACCGAGGCGTACCCGATGAACCAGCGGGTCGGATCCGATTATTAAAGTACTGCCTCGCACATCTTTTCTATAAGTGGACATTCACGGGGTTAATCAGCTCAGAGCTTATCAGTGGCTGGCAGTATAGTGGTTGTGCCTTCATCTTCGTCGAGTTTATTAAAAGAAAAAGAGTGGTTTCTGAAGTCTGAACTCTGCTTCGTGCGGTGGTAGAGTAGTCGTATTGTATCTGTTCGTGACAGGACGAAATCTAGCTCCACACTGAATCACTGATCGGATTTTGTACGCGTGCGGTGCCATGTTTTTCCTCTGAGTTAGGGTTTCTGAGCTGTTCTTACACGTATGTTTTTTCTTCCCCTCTGTCCCGGCTGATCTACATAGGTAACCGAGCCAATTTGTTTTTGATACTTCGCGAGACTTTCATTGGATTTTGCAACTTTTGCTCAGCTCTTTGTTTGGCCTTACCCAAGAGCAAAGTTTGACCTTTTAGCTCACCTATACGACTCTTCTGTCGTTCTGCCTTAAAAACCACCTAACGCAAATTTAATATGTCACTTCATAGATCTGTTCTTTTCAATTATTGACACAGATCATCGATCGAGCTTCCAGATTTGTCTTCGGGTATTGACCTTTCTTGGTGAAATGGGGAAGATGGCGAGTTTTGGCAAGATTTTGGAGTGTTCAGCCTCTCATCACCAACTGGGTCATGCTCTTGTTTCTGCATGAGCTCCATGGATGATCAATTGGAAGTCCTTGGTCAGGACATTGAGAGCAAGCCACTAATCACAAGCGACAACAAGCAGATGACAAGGCTCAAGGACTTGATTGGTGGGACTCATCAGACTCTGGCGTTTCAGCTGAAGCCCAAGGTCAGATCTTTCTTTCAGTTTTCATTTGTTTAACGTATTTTGCAAGTAGTTGAGCCCTCTTCAAGTTTTGCAAGAAGGGTTCAGTTCAGATTCTGAGGCTGGGTTTCTGAGTACTTTCTAAGCGTGAAACACTTCGTAGGTGGTGACTTTGAGAGTGGCCATCCATTGCCACGGGTGTGCAAGAAGAGTGGAGAAGCATATCTCAAAGATGGATGGTAATGATACTTGTTACTTTTTCCTAATTCCTTGCTCATTTCACAGCTTCAATCTGCCTGTCTGTCTTTCTGTTTGTCTCTCTCTACATGAACAAAATCAAAACAGAACCGCAAATGAGTTACCAATACCCACTAACTTCGAGGTTTCTTTATTTTGCTTCCCCTGAGAAAAACAGAGAGAGGAAACCTTTTGATGAACCATGAATTAGTATGGTTTTCACTTTCAGAATTTAACTGGCAAAAATTGGCAGGAGTGACCTCTTACAAAATAGACCTGGATAGCAAGATGGTGGTGGTGATCGGAGATATAATCCTCTTGAAGTTCTTGAGAGTGTCTCCAGGTCAAGTATGCAGAGCTATGAGTGCCTGAAAGCTAATAGCAGAAAATGACTAAAAGAAATATCAAGAGCTCCATTAGTTCACACATTTGCAGTTGAGATCTTCAGAGCGCTCTAGCTCCACAACAGAGAAAAGAGATCTTTTTACGAGTGATCATTGACGAATATTACAGTTGGAATGAGCACAAACCGGCTCTGAGGAATGTGCCAGCAGAGAAAGTTGAGTGCGCACTCGGCAATCCAAGCTGCTCCTAACCTTTTCGTGTGGCTTTATGTTCTTGTGTTCGGTTTTGTACTGATGTAATAAACAATGATCGGCAAAGATCGATTGCTCTATCACACAGAGACTTGAAATCATATATGTACTATGGAAATTGGTAATCACCCAAAGGAGGAGTCTTATCGGCAAGCAATCGGTCCAGGCTCTCCTAACATCGGCCCTCGAGGCTATCGAGTCCGAGCACTGTCCCGAATCCAAATCCTCATCGGTCGCGCATCGTCTTGTCGGTCCGACATTTTGAACTATCAATCACAAAAACAGCTTTAGATATAGACGCCGTCCTTCGGAAAAGTTTTACTATGGGCAAGCAAACTTTCTTGGGTTTTTATCTTTTATTTGTCAGGCGTATTAAGTGGGATTTTTTGTGATATTAATCTAATTCAACAGAAATTAAAATTTAACGAAACGTTAATTAATCACTAAAAATTTTTAAATGATACACATGTGACAAATTTACTTTTTGTTAGTTTAGGATAAATTTATCACAAATGTATCAATTTAGAGTTTTTGGTGGTCAAAAAATAGTTTGAGATAAATTTATCATAAGTGTATTAATTTGGAGTTTTTCGTGATATTAACTCTAAAAATTAATATGGGCAAGCAAATGAAATTCTAAAAGGAATTCTTGAAAGTACGTCTACTGCTTGTGGAGAGAAAACAAGCGTCGCCGGGCGAGGAGCATGGATGTTTGGTATTAATGGGAGCTCCTGTCTAGACAACGATTTGATAATGAGTCCATCCCATCGCACCGATTGAGGTGAAGAATAACTCATAAAAAGATTGCCTAACTTCATAATATAAAATTTTCCATACTTTAAAAATCCGTTAGTTTTGCAAAAAAAAAAAAAAAAAATCTTTTCTCATTTTTGGCATTTGGATCTCTTAGGAAATGAATCAATAAAAAACATTCCTGCTTAACAGAAAACATATATTTAAATTTAGAAAATTGATTTTCTCTTTCAAAAATCGAAAATCATTTTCAATAATATGACTTGACATTGGCGCTTGGGCCAAAGACTTTGCATTTTGGGCGCGAGATCACATCGGCTGTCCTAGACCTTGATAGCCCAGGTTTAGAGGCCTGGGCCGAGCCTGGGGCCATCAGGGCACCGCAGCGCGTGCCTATTAGAAAACTAAAATTAGGTTTTCTTCTCCAAACGTCAAAACATAATTTCTAATTCATTTTTAGGTTTTAGCTAAATATAAAAAAAAATATTATTATTTTCTTGAAAAAATGATTTTTTGGTGAACAATTCTCCAGAATGTCATATCTTTTGGCGAAACAAACGGAGCATACCTCAACTTTCCCCAACATCCCCTATAATTTTTGCAATGGAAATGCAAAGGATCAATCAAAAAAAGGGTTTTCTTTGTTAATTTCTCGATGATTTTAACAAAGTGTGTTTCCTTAATGCAAGAAAACTAATCCAAGAAAGGCGGATTTTAAAAAGAAAAGAAAAAAGAAGAAGCAGTTGGACCCGCATATGCTAACAGAGGATCCATCCATCTATATCTCATGACCTGAAGACTACAGGTTCGAATCCTGTTCCCGCATAATCATCTGAAGCTTGTGGTCAGCCTCAAGTTTCCGTAAGTAACTTAGTGCATGGCCTAAGGCTTAGAAGAAATGAAATGAGGAACAACCGTGCTAGTTGTAGTCGTTCCGCCCTGCACTAACACACCGGAGAAATACATGGACAACTAAGGCCCCTAAGCTGGTTGGCTTTGGGTGAATGCCCGGGCCTCGAGATTACTAACTTTCAGCTAGTCAAGAGTTTAGCTTCTATCTTATTATACGATAATAGTGGCTAGCTTCTTTGGCATCTTCAGGTGCCTATAGTGGGCAGCACTTGACCTAATTGAAACTGATTTCCAAGGTACATAACAAGCAGCAAATGAGCATTTGAAAAAGTGGTTTGCATACGAATGATAAAAAGTCCGATTTTTAATCATTAATAAGCCAATTCGATAAATCGGTCTTACTACATTCATGATTATTCCTTCGTGAAATTAGGAATGGAGCGCTCCATGTTTCTTTTTTACTGGCGATGTCTTTCTAAACTTTTTAGCGTACGGCTGACGATTAATTAATAATTAATCGTGATAAATATTCTCCTTTATTTTTGCTCATGTAATTGTGGTAATAGAATATCTATTGTGAGAAAAGGAACCTACCGTTTTCACAACTGGAAAGTGATCCGTGACGAAAGACCTTTCACTAAAGCATCAAGCATCCAGATTTATTTTTTAAACTGGCTCTTGTAGTGCTTCCGACAAAATGTAAATAAATGACAAAAGATGAACAGGACGATAAACGTTGTAGTTTTCATTTGGGGTGGATGTAAAGTGGAGGGTTGGTACGATAACCTTACAAAGCAAGGTATGAGATATTTATTTTCGTGTTGTTTTGATTGTTGATGTGATCGGGCCCTGGAAGACAGAAGTTGTTTCCGGACTTTGTTATCAGATTAGTATTAGAAGAATAAAACTATAATCCTGTATTCTTCACGTGCACCTCTTATCCTAAAATTCCTGGATCCTACCTTGGTAATTGCTCTCCTTATCCCTTTAAATGGTTTGAAAACACGTACTTAAGCTACTTTGCATAATTGTCAGTCGTGCCGTACCGATAAAATGGTAGTCACTGACCATTCTTTCTAAACCAAAGTGTCTCTGCGCGAGTATTTGTTCATTCGTGGTCCTGATAGAGGTGGATCAGTTTATTGTTTTAGGCTACCAACGATGCTTTAGTTTAATGGGCCTTGTGTATTCCAAAGGCTTTGGCACCATTAGGCCCAGCCGATTTTAGGTGTCAAACACCTACTACAAAACTAGGGGAAGATTAATTAAAAAAAAAAAATTCTTAAAACCCATTGCCATTGTGCCAGTTCAGTTCCATTTAGAAGCCAATTTTGATGGGGAGAACATTAACCGTGGATAATTTTGTGAAATATTATTTCGAATTTATTTATTTACATCTTTGATTTCTTTTTTTGTTGCTCTTTGCTCCATTTCTTCTTCCTCAACCCATATGTTTGGACGCAAGATGAAAGGGGTGACCGTCATCGCCTGATGGCGAGCTCGCGCCCTATCGAAACACTGGTGAGGGCAAGCCTCAACTTGCCCTTCTTGGATGAGGTGTGACCTCACCATTGCTGGACGAAGTTTGCTCCTTGCAGTGGTTTGGTGAGGTTGACCTAGCCTAGCCCTTGCCTCTAGGTAAGTTGTTGAGGTCTAAGCGATCTGCTGGGGAAGAAAGAAATGGAATGAAAAGAAAAACACCGAAAAGAAAAGAAAAGGCAAACTAAATAAATTAAGAGAAATATTAAAATATTATTTCGAAAATTGCTCACACGTAAATGCTGAA
>JAGVVM010009661.1:0-12453 GCA_019149425.1 Psidium friedrichsthalianum
GAAATTGCCCATTTTTTTTCTTTCATTTTAGTTTTTTTTTAAAATTTTTGGAAAAATAAAAGAAAAGGAAACTAATAAATATAAAAAAAAAATTAAATGACCAAAAATCCCATATTAATTGGTGAGTTAGGCCCCTTTTTTGAGATTGATAACGTCACTTCAAGTGATTCTTTGACACAACGAGGGCATTTTAGGTTCTTATTTGAAACACTGTCAACCCCTATTTTTTTTAACGTTATTTATTATTTTTTTTTTTAATCCAAGTTTGTTTTTTTTATTTAAAACAAAGTCAAGTCAAGCATTTTATTTGGCAAAGCACTTTGGGCACTTTTTGAAAATTTCCCTAGGTTTTATTGACTTCTGGATGAGAAGAAACCAATCTCAATCGATTGTATTAAGATACACTTTTTAATTTCGATCTCTCTTTCATTAACCGTCTATTGAAGTAACAAAACAACAAATCAAAAACAAAATTAAGGTACTATTAACAGCAACAATGTGGTTGAGTCATGACTCGGCTCGGTACTAGTGCTGCTAAGCAAATCAATCTGAGATGCTTTGTATTTGTTGTAGGACAACCCAATATTGGGTCAGCGTAATTCTTTTATGGATAAAGTAAGTTGGGGTCTGGATATTCTGACTATATCAACGGGGTGGAAACATGACAATCAGCTCACAACTTAACTTAGATAAACCAGTCAACTTTTTATAACGAGAGAGAATTTGAACGGGTGGGTGCGGCACTTATTAATTGTCAGGAATGTCCTTTACTCACAACATTATCGCTTGTGTACAGGTTAATCAAAATCGGCCCATAATATATAGTTGTAAAAACATTCTTGATTTAAAACAAGTGGTAACTTGTGTCTTGATAAGATGCACGAAGTTAGTCAGATTGGAGATCAGTTTCTTGCCAAAAAAGCTGCAAAAGTGCCATGATATATGTGAAAAAATTTAGTTTGAGTTTCCTTTTGTTATTAGAGTTAATGTTCCGTGCTTGTGGTCTTCCTTATGACTACATTGAATACCCCCTAAACTATAGGATGATGGAATGGGTAATGTCGATGGTCTTAGACGGTGATATCTGAATCTTGCTAGTGGATTTTTTTTTGGGCCTAAGCGGCGGAAGTTGAACCTGTGTGCAGCTTTAGTCATTGATAGTAAATCCTTAGGTACTATGAAAAGGGCACTGTTGCTCCTGATGACTGTTTCTTGCAAGTTGAAGGACCTTTTCTTCAATTATCCTTTTTCGGTTTTGGCCTCTGAGAAATTGCATACCCTTTTAGTTTAGCAATCAAGTAGCTGGAATAGCAGTGTATGTTCTATGATCTTGCTTGCGTGCCACATGTACTAGGCACTTGCCAATGTCCTAATATCAAGATGAAATTTGGTGTACATGTTTAATCCTGCTTTTTTGGGTACAACAGAGCTCTCTCGAAGTGCCGAATTCGAAGGCTATTGCACACGCATTCAATCCTGCTCTTCCTTATTCTGATTTCAACTCCTTGACCAAGTGGATCATGCATCGCACGGCTATTGCAATTTTCTCTCAGAAGAGAAGTTGCTGCATGTTGTTGAAGCTAGGCAGGTAGTTTGTTTATTACATTTCTTGGTTGTTTTCTGCGTATCATTTGACTCTTCTAAGTTTGAGATGTCTGAATTTTGTACCATCAACTTATATGTCTTCCTCAAAAGATCAAGAAATTTACAACTTCTTCAACTCGGGATTTGACTAATCTGTCTTAAATGTATGTGAGAAAAATTCTCCATGCAGTCATTCACTTCTTTGTTCTATAACCTCTCGTTTTGCTGAAGCTTTTATTGGCTTCTTTGTTAACTGTAGCCATTCTTTCTGTAGAATATTCTTGCGTGGAAATTTGGATGATGTATCTTCCCGTGTTGATCAAGATCAGGAAGCTAATTTGCAAGAGATGGATGCTTGGTCAAGAAGTTGTGGTAGCCTCTCCCGAGCTATGTAAGCATGTGAGGTAAATTTGCTTTAGACCTCTTCCATTGCACGAGCTGTACTTGATGTTTACTGTCATTTTCCGGAGGCTGGATTCGCATGTTCATGTTGTATGATGAGTTTTTGATGGATTTGGTTCTAGTTGTTAACAATGCATTCTCACTGCTATGGTTCGGTTAAATATCACAGGACAAAAAGTACTTATCTTACTAGAAGATGCTACAAACATGTCTGATGTACTTGACTACTTAAAACTGAGAAAAATTGTGTTTGCTAGAAAGAATGACTTATGACGCTATATTGTAAAACAGATACTTAGATAACATGCCAGGTTGAGTACCTTTTTACCATTGTTGACCCGCCTGATGATTTCACGATATATTGGATATGCAAGCACCTCCTATCTCAAATATTTGCTTTATCCTGAAAAGTGGTCTCAGAGCTCTTGTTCATCTCCTATTTCCTCGACTATAAACTGGTGGATTCACTTAGCAAACAATTATACTCAATCTCGTTTTTGAGAGGTGCAGGTTGGTTCTTCCATCTTGGTCATCTTAATCTTACTCTGTAAAATGCGCATAGATCTGCCTACTGTAGATAGCGAAGAAAGGCATTTTGTTATATATAATTCTTTTACTGCGAGATTCATGCTCTGCCTTGATTTCTTTTAGCGCTTGTCTTTCACAGCATTAATGCAAATTCATTTGCTGCTTTTGAGTATACAAAAAATCATGAGATGTGACTTGTCTGTTTATGAATACGCAGGATATGCTGGGATTGAATTGGTGAAGGTGCTGCCGATCAGGGTAAAGCGCCTAGGAGGAATTCATGGACAGGTTCTGACTATACTTCCAGGAAGGGATGTATCAGTAAGATTCAACTTTTATTGCTGCTGAAGCGATTGGGCATGGTAATGGATGAAGATGAGGAGGAAGAAGTTGTTGTCAATAGAGAAATTGATGAAGGGGCTATCGATAGAGAAAGTCAGTCTCATGACAATCCACTCCTGGTAAAATTTTGGTCAATTTCTGCTTTCCTGTCCCTTAGATTCGCATTGCCATTGGAATGGCGGTGATCTCTCCTACTTGTCATGTTGTTATTGAGTCGATTTATTTTACCCCTCTATAGGGCAGAGTCTGCCTTTTAAGGCTACTGGTTGTCATAGGTTCCAGAGAAAATTGTTAACTAGCTTCTGACAAGTTCTTGCTTCTAGCTTCTCTAAGGTTTTGTGGCGAGGACAAAATTTAAAATCAGTTGAAAAGCCAGATGTTGGAAGCAAACCATATCAATGAAGACCTCGCAAAAGGCCATATAGGCCATCGAGCGACAGCTGTTGCCCAAAATTGCTAGCCCCACGACACAGGCTTATCTTCAGAGGACAATTGTTCTTCGAGAATCTGCAATGGCTAGGGACAGTCTAATTGGACTCCATGCGAAGCAGCAAGGACAAACTACTTATGTCGAGCAAGAGACGAATTAAGTGCTTGTCAACTAGAGGAGAGATGTTTCATATTTTTCTATCAAACCCCTTACTAGGTAATCTTGGTGGAATCATCCATGTACATGCTTAGTCATTCTTCAATGGTTAAATCCCACATAATGACAGAAATTTTTGCTATATGATGCTGGGTTGTGATAGTCTTATTTATTTCTTACTTGCATTGAATGGACAGAGTTCTTTTTTGCGATGATGATTAAAGCTGGAAAGTTCTTTCATCTTCTCTTTAAAAGGAAAAATAAAATAAAATCAATCTGACCATTGTTACTGGTGGGAAGAAAGTGAAAATCGTTATGAAGATACTGGTGAGAGGCCCTTGATACCTAAGGTGACGGAGTAGTAAGATCAGGCTTGAATCCCATCTTGAATGGCTATAAAATAACTGAGCCACCGTTGGTTATACTTTCATGTCTCTCCCATTTTGAGGTGAAAATTACTGCTGAGCGAGGGATGGGGGAGGCTGGAAAGTGGAATCAAATCTATTGCGCCTTACGGGAGTTTTTTTTTTTTTTTTCTGTTGAGATAGCTTTGGGCAGGGAGGTGTGTATCAGAGTTCCATTTGTAAATATTCATGATCTTGGAGGTACTGAATTATGTTCACGGTATATTTGTCTCCTGGCTTGTGCCATATCAGTGAGTTAAGTTCCAATTGGCTCGCCAAGGCTGAAGACATATGGTGTTTTGCCTTACTTTTTACCTTGCCATTACTTATCCAAGTCCGTAAAGGTTGGGGGCTAGCCCTTTTTTTTTTTTTTTTTGTGCTGAAGGCTTTTATAATTGGAGATCGTGTTGATGGGAAACTTTCGAAGTATCAGATGTTTCTTTTTTGGTTTTACCTGCTCAACATTTTGGTTTTATCATTATTGCCTTTTGGTTTTCTAAGTCCTAGAAGAAGTTATCCCATGTTTGGCAAATTGCTTAATTGAGATTTAGTGTATTGGTTGGAAGTGTTCCATAGCTCCTCGTTTTCACTTCTCGTGATGGTAAGTATACTGCAAATGCCATAATTTGTGTACGATGCTGGCTTAAGTGCGATAATTATTTTTTGCTTACTTAAGTTCCACCGCGATTGGCTCACCAAAAATCTTACCTAAATGTTGGAAAATTTGACATGACTTCACTGGCACCTTTTTTTGTTTTTTTTTTTTGGACTTTTTAATAATTTTGAAAAATCATCATTGATTTTTATTTATTTGATTTTTTTTATTTTTCTTTTTTTTTTTCGTTTTGACTTTGGCTTGGGGGAGGGCGCGAAGGCCTCTCCAAACCTGAGCGAGGGTTGTCACGCCCTTGAACGCGGTTGGCCCTTGCCCAGGACTGTGGTAGCCTCATCGAAAATCACACAAAGTGGCACTGATGGTATTGGGATGGACAATTTTTGTAATTTTTAAAGATATTTCTATTTTTTACATTTTTTTTACTGTGGCCAATGAGGGCCGCTGGCGAGTATCATGGCCCTCACCAAAGGCCATTAGGGCAGATGTGACGGTGTGCCTGCAGATTGCCGGCAATGATTGCACCACTATGCCAACTATTTCCTAAGTGAATTGAGCACAGGACGCGCGTCAGGAATTTTACACGAGATTTAGGACTGAATCATTAAATTAAAATTTTTAGGACTGAATTGACATCGCATATAAATTTAGGATTGATTTGACAATTTTTCTCATTATTCTATTATGAATGTCGGAAGCTACGGAATACGGAAAGCCGAAAGCTTCAACCATAAATTGGGGCACGGAGGCCCCCCAATGTATTTAGTCGATAAAAGTTACCACCGCACTGCATTTGGGGAAAATGGAATAGAAAGTCGCACTGATCGTCTAATCATCCATTGCTTTCGATATCTTTTTTTTTTGTGGGTATCAAGGTGCGGGGGTGACAATTCCTGACCTAACACGAGACATGTAATTAGAAAGCTACACGAATGAAAGTCATTGAGAAACCCGAGATCGACCTAAATTGAACTCGAAACTAATGTGAACGAACAAGTTTGTACTTGTTCCTATGAAGAATAGTAGAAATACTGTATGAGAAATCGACACGACTTGATTACCAACCGGGCAGCTAATTTTAGTCCATTGATAGTAAAAAATTATTGTCGTAGTCCAAAGTCCCAAAAACAACTGACAGCCACACTTGAGCAGTCGTTGACCAATTTGGCTAATTTAGATCAACAAACAGCACCTTTCCTTCACGAAGTCACATCGACATTTTTATTTTTATTTTTATTTAATTTTTATGTTCGTTTGCAGCACTTTCATTTTGTTTGATCCTAACGTGTTTGGTGTCGTTATTTCTACTCTTAATGGCATGACCTAATCGATTTACAACATTTTTAAGATTGAATAATTCTGTAAGGCGTGGTTGAAGCATAACGAAAACTACAAATGCAAAACAGGAGAGCGAGAAAGTCCCATGGGCCAAATCAACGGTGAAAGCGTTTGTCAAATTGGCTGCATAACGTTGTGCTACTGTACCTGGATCTGTCAATCGTTACTGGTGGGATCCCAACACTAGAGGTCACCATGTATACAAAGACATGATATACAACAATCAAAACTCTCGAGTCTCCGCAAGTTCTAAAGTAAGTGGGGATGGTTGCAGATACTGCAATTGGAGAATCCTAAGAGCAAAAGGTGGTCGTCCAATGATTGATCCTGTCGTACAATACCGCTTGTATGTACCCCGATGTCCAGTTCAATAAGCCACTTCAACTATTAAAAGCTCAAGCTACTTCCAAATAGGCCAAACAAACCTGTACGTTGACATTCAAAAGCCACTTCTCTGGCGGTAGTTTTGAGAAAAGGAAGCAACGTGACAGTCTAATCAGCAGTGTCTTTAGAAATCTCAAAGGGAGGAAAATCATCAAATTCGAGCAAGCACAAAGTTCCTTAAGCGTATGCACAAGAGCAATATCAGAAGGTAGCATCCCTTCTTTGTGACAATCAAGTTTGACAGCGAAAAGAGTTACTGCCTTTCCCACTTCACCACATTGTCCTGAGGAAAGCAATCTTTTGGCAGGTGTCCTGCCTTGCCGCACCTGTAACAAGAACCAGGTGCAAAGGAGTTTCCAGTTCCACTTGAAGTGAGAGGGCATTTCGCCGCCCAGTGTCCTTGGCCACAAAAGAAACAGGACTGTCCTCTTGTTGAGCCATGGCTTTTGGTGCCAGTGTAATTGGAGCTGTTATGGACGTTCCCGGCGCTTGTTGGGAGACCACAGGTACTTTGCTGCATGAAAATGGACAACCGCTAAGATTTACATACCACAAAATTTTGTCAAAAGTACTCCCATGAGTCTCGAGAGTAACACGACACTTTATGGAAATTCTGAATAACCAATTATGTGATGCCAACCAGGCTGCAGCCATCAACTTCTATTGAAGATCTTAAGGAGTCCAAGGTCATTCAATAGATTCTCACCACATTATTCTGAGGAAGGCAATCCTTTGGCAGGTGTCCTGGCTTGTCGCACTTGTAACAAGAAGCGGAAGTGCAGTTTGCCGCCCAGTGTCCTTGGCCGCAAAAGAAACAGCACTGTCCTCTTGTTGAGCCGTGGCTTTTGGTGCCCGTGTAATTGAAGCTCTTATGGACCTTACCGGCACTTCTTGGAAGACTACCTCCTGCCGTAAGGTCACTGCACCATCCTAAGAAACCACAGATACTTCCCTGCATGAAAATGGACAACGGCTAAGATTTACATACCACAAAATTTCATCAAAAGTACTCCCATGAGTCTCGAGAGTAACACGACACTTTATGGAAATTCTAAATAGCCAATTATGGGATGCCAACCAGGCTGCAGCCATCAACTTCTATTGAAGATCTGAAAGAGTCCAAGGTCATTCAATAGATTCCCAACAGTGCCAGAAGAAAGGATGAACATAAAACTACTAACATCACCAATACCAGGGCAAATGTTCCACAAAAAAAAAAAGAAAAAGAAAAGGAAAGGCCAGCTGAATATTTGTAACGTCAATCATATCCTATTCTCAAGTTGGAACTGCGGAACTAGTCCACAAAGTGCTTCGGTGTCCTCCCACCTGATATTTTGCTATGTGTTCAAGTCAGATTAGGCACATCTTGTGTCATGTTGGAGGATGACATACTGCAGGTAGAGGAGTAACTCATTTTGAGATACAAATAGAACTTTCAATGATAATGTGCAAAAATTCTTTAGCAGGAGTTATCAAACTTATGCCGATTAGTCTGATGCGGATCCTGGTGAAAGAGTCACAAGCCCGGATCTACTACACAGTGAAGTTCAACTCAAAACTCCATAGCATATATTAAATGGAGAGGGAAAGAGAATGTAAAAGCAGAGAAACTGTTAATGTATGAGAGAGAATATCGGAAATCTAGCCTCTGAGCGATACCTGAGTGATAGGACACCTATAGATTTGCTGCCCCGCATTGCTCCCCCTTTTTACGGTTATAATTAAGCACGGCCCAGCCCCGCATGGGCATAAAAGGTCTGGAAATTGAGAGCTGCTGCAACTATCACTAGACATATTGGGCATATAGGCTGCTCCAGAAGCATTATCACACCACTCGAAGAAACCACAACCCCCATTTTCCTGTACAAAAGCAACAATTAGTGCATGAAGTAACGAGAGGAGCTCAACTCTCAGCTTAGAGAGGTTCAAGATATCCTTAGAACTAGCTTCAGCCTAGACCACATTATTTCCACCGAAATTAGTTCTGTGAAAACTAAGTATGCTGGAGTACCACTTGAGTGATGAAATGAAAACAAGAGAGGAGGAGAATGACAGTACAAAACATTTAGTGCAAAAGGAAAAACCAGCTTTCTTATATAATCAAGCCAGACCTTCTCAAGACAGTAGAAACCAATTGGATGAAATAACTTGTCAGACCTCCATCCATGAGAGAGAATATTTAATGGAATGAACGAAGCTTTTTCTATGTGAAGAATATGGTTCGCTGCTAATTGAGAGCTTGATAATCATTAAACGAAGAAGGAACTATTGTAGTCAATCAATGCTCAAGCCAAGAAACAACAGTCAGCTACCATGACAGGCAAGGTTTCACTTGGCAAACAATCGCCCAACCCAGGACACTTACAAAACAGATGTCCAATCGCTTATCGATATCAATATTGCAATAGGCGAAAATCGATACACGTACCTCGCTCACAGGACACTTATAAAACCTCCTGCCCCTGTTCTCCTCCGTATCCGCCGTGAGAACCAAACAATCGCCCAACCCACAGCGACATGCCTTCGGAGGCTCGCTCGATTGCGATTGCGATTGCGATTGCGATTGCGATTGCGTCCCTCCTCCAATCGGAGCACCATCACAATCCCGCCCCCAGTGCCCTAACTTACCGCACTTGAAGCACGCACTATCCCGGCCGCTGCCGCTACCACCGCCAAGCCCTGACCGATCGCCGCTCGCATTAGCGCCAACGGCAGCGACGACGTTGGCCTGACTTCCTGCGCCAACGAACTTTCTGTGCTGCTTGGGCCACAGATCCCCTATCCGAGCCGCGAGGTCCGCTCCCTGAGAGAGGAAGTCGTGATTGTCGTCATCTCCGTCGTCCATCTCCATGGCTTGTGGGGGTTCTCTCTTCATGGTAACCGCCGGACGAGAGACTCCACCGATCGTGCACTTAGTGAATGGGCTACCTTCAGATTATGGAATAGAGACCAGCGGGAGCTTCAGGGTTAGGCACTTTCGGGACCCGGGGGATATAGGTTTTTGGGGAAATTTCAAAAAAAAAAAAAAAGAAAAAAAAAAGAAGAAGCTCAAACCGCCCTCATTATTTTTTAAATAAGAACGTGAAATAAATTTTATTTTAAATAAAAACCTGAATTATCGTTATTATCTTAAATAAGGGCCTAAAGTAGCTATTATTGTTTCAAATAAGGGCTGACCTCATCGGCCGACCAGCCGGTCAAATTTTCCGGTCGATCAAGGGCATTTTTGTAAAAATATAATTTTAACTTAATTTTATTATTTAAATTAATTAAAAAATAAAAAAAATAAAACTGAAAAAAAAGACAAAGTAAACACTGGCTCTCTTGCCTCCTGCCTGTGTTTATTTTTTTTTAATTTTAGTTTTTTTAATTTTCAAAAAAATCGAAAATGAAAAATTAATAAAATAATGAAAAAAAGGTTAAATGACTAGAATGCCTCTATTAATTAGTGGATCATGCCCTTTTTTGATATTGATAAGGTCACTTTAAATCCTTATTTAAGATAACGATGGCACTTCAAGCCTTTATTTGAGAGAATAAAGACATTTTGGGCATCTTTTTTGAAATGTTCCCTAGGTTTTATTGACTTCTGGATGACAAAACCAATCTCGATCATTGTATTAAAGATACAATTTTTTAATTCCGGATCTCTCTTTCATTAACCGTCAATTAGAAGTAAGAAAAAACAACAAATGTAATGGTGTGAATTAAGGTACTATTAACGGCAAGAAATGTGGTTGAGTCATACTTGACTCGGTACTATGTGCTACTAGCAAATCGACCTGAGATGCTCTTTTGTTTTGTTGTAGGACAACCCAATATTGGTAAGCTTAATTTCTTTTTATGGATAAGTAAGTTTGTGGTCTGGATATTCTGACTATGTCAACAACGTGTGTTATACCATACCAGTCAGATGACAACTTTTAACTTAGATAAACCAGTGAACATTTTATAATGAGAAGAGAATTTAACATGGGTGGGCGCGGCACTTGTTAATTGTCAGGAATGTCTCTTACTCACGACATTATCGCTTTGTCTACAGGTTAATCAAAATAGGCCCATAATATATAGTTGTAAAAGCATTCTTGGTTTAAAACAAGTGGTAACTTGTGCCTTGATAAGACGCACAAAGTTAGTCATATTGGAAATCAGTTTCTTGCCAAAAAAGCTGCAAAAGCGATATGATCTATTTGAAAAAAAAAATTTAGTTTCGAGTTTCCCTTTTGCCATTAGAGTTAATGTTCCGTGCTTGTGTTCTTCCTTAATGACTAAACTGAATACCCCCTAAACCTAGAAGATGATGGAATGGGTAATGTCGATGGTTTGGAAGGAGGGTATGAAACTTTGAAAAATATTGTCATTGCAACTAATGATATACAAGTCTACGAAAATATCCATTTTGTCATTCTGATTGCATGATTTGCAACAATGTCTCTACGTTCAAGATTAAACACGATGGAACAAAATTTTGGAATACTTAATGTGTTTTCTCAAACACTTCAAAATCTTGCTCATCACAACTCCATAAATCCTACTCGCGTGTCACCATGCCCATTTTCGGAGCAGTTGTATTTCAGCAGTATGCACCAGATATTTCACTTGAAAATAATACTGCACTGATGAGGGCAGACCATGATAGAGCTGTCATGCTCATTGCGAATAGACTAAATATTTCGCGGGCAAGTGTAAGAAACTTCATTACCTAGGGAATCAACTCCTCCACGCAATACTACAATGTTAATCACGTCACTGTTCAGCCAGTTGTTGCTGTTGGTCTTTTAATACTCGTGCGTAACATTGTAAACGATGATATGTGGTCATCAGGAGATTTCCTAAGGATTATTCAATCTCATGGATATGATGTCAGTAGAGATCTTGAAAAAGCTCATTATATATATGATAGTATAGTTGGAATTGTGAATCACATTTGAACTTGGTGGCATGAAACTTTAGCCGATACTTGGGTTTCGATAGAGGTGATATCCAACAGCGCGTAGCGTGTGCCCGCTGGCAAGTTGGAATCCTTCCCCGCTTATTGTAATAACGGAGAATGGGCTATTGTAGAAGATATTCCCATAGACTTAATGGATGGAAGGGGGATAGACACTAAAGCTCAATCTCATGATTTTCACGAGGAAGCGATCGAGACTTTGGTACAAGTCATACAGGAACCGTGGTAAAAAGAGATTCGAGACTTCCTGTTGATACCCCTTTGAAGGTAAATCCTTCTTCGGACATTTTTCCTTGAAAAGTGATGAAGAACAATGCTGTCTAATTAACATGTGCCTAAAAAATATTGTTGGAAAACATAATTCAAAAATGGTGAATTTTAATTTTATATTGTGGGCGACTAAATATATGCAATTTCCGTTTTCTCAAAGTTCTATCGTTGCTCTACACATTGCAGTGGGATGGGTGGCTCTCTTTGTCTCTAATAGTTGAACTTTTCGCTTAGGTATTTTTTAGAGGTCAAGTGAATGGATTGATAGATAATAGGATGTGTAGGGTACATCACTTTACGTTGAAAAAAGGCATGGCTACTCTTTCTTGTCATTTTTCAAAGTTGAAACGATACATTCATGAAATTTACTTACAAATGCTTATAACAACACATCTATTAATTTGGTGGAAGGATAGTCTGTAATGACATTCCTCGTTTAATTTGTTGTAGTTGATCTTGTTGAATTTTTCCACCCAAAAAACTTCAATGTTGGGTTACTTGCGTATTTTCCATTGGGTGGTAGATCCTTAAGTGGGAAGTACTTAGATTACAATTTTGAAGCTGCAAAAGGAGAGGTTGAATCTATTTCTTGGTTACATGGAGAGATATAATAGATCTCATGCCAAGGAATGTTGAAGAACTGAAAATTGTTCAATCATGTCGGTAGAGGCTAGAGTTCCTCAATTTTTAGTACTTGCCGATTAACTTCTCCCGCTAAAAACTTCAAAAGCAGATGGATCTGAAATAGGGATTGAGAAAGGACTTAATTAGGATGATTTCACTGAAAAATTATTTCTTCTTTGTTGTTCAATTTTTTGCATCAAGCCCTACTTTTTTTTCTTTATCTAGTTACACGTTAAGAAATCATGGTCTATCAAGTGGGCCGTATCTTGTGCTCTGACTAGCAAACCAAAGTGGCATCTCAGTGACCATCCTTGTATCTTATTCTGAGGACACAACCATAAAATATGTTGAGGCTTACATTTCCCTAATGCTGTCAGGTGAAGTGATAAATTAATGTTGAAAATTGCAACACTTGTGGCAACACAAA
>JAGVVM010009662.1:0-11936 GCA_019149425.1 Psidium friedrichsthalianum
TTTAAGATAGGCTTTGAAATGGCTATATTCTTATAAGTAGGGTATGAAAAATGGTGATTCCTTACATTATTTAAATTATCACATCTGTTGAGGATAGATCTATATTTTTGAACTCTTCTAAAGTTTTCTATATATCTCATTTTCTAGCTCTTTCTAAGATCTTTCCTTTTCTTTCATCTTCATTTGGAAAACCTTTGGCCTTTTATCTACGAATCACATGGATTAATTTTTCAAATGGTATCCTAAATTTCCAAAATTTTCTCCAATGGAGGCTTTGACCTTACTTCTACCAAACACTTTGCTTTTGTCAGCCCTTAACTCTACTCACTCTTACCCTTTTGACTCTTTTTTTCATATGGAACTCTAATGACTTTTCACTTTTTATGATCTTCTCTTTTCAATAATCATATGCATTGCCCTAGTGTGGGAGATTATCACCAATACGGCTTAGAAATGGAGAATTGAAGGCTCCAATTGACTCATCAAAGGCTAACATATGTGGGATAGAGAAATGAATGCTTTGTCCCCATTCCAAAAACTTCAATATGTTTCGAGCTTCCATGGTAATATCACCTGAACTATCACAAAAGATTAATACAAGTTAGCACAATAAATTCTTAACTTGATCTTTCCTTCAAGATATCAATCTAATGAACTCCCAACATACCCAAGTGTGGATGGTTCTTGACAGGGTTGTTTTAATGATTCTTCCTTTATGGGCTCAATGGTTTTGCAAATGACTATCACGTATTTAGGAAATAGAAATGAATGTGCCTTTCATCAATTCAATCCATCTAGTCACTGCAAATGATCCCTACTTTCGTCACTTCAATCCATCTAGTCCACTGCAATGATTCCCACATTCATAGACAAAAGGTTTTTAATCTCACCTTTCTATCATTTATTGCTCAAGTGTGTAGGGATGTGTTTGGGTATGATTTGTCTTTTCATCTTTTGAGTTACTCCCACATGATGGGTTTTAAACACCCATATTTAGAAACTCAAATTCAATCTCTATGAAGAATCATGACGCATGATGTATGTTTCAAACCTGTTTTGGACGACTTCAAAGCCTTTTTGAGTCAAAATGCATATGAAGCGATTTTGAGGATTTTAAAAGTTTTTGCTAACAGCCCAAGCTACAAAGCATT
The DNA here is from genome assembly GCA_019149425.1 of Psidium friedrichsthalianum. Lineage (NCBI taxonomy): Eukaryota > Viridiplantae > Streptophyta > Magnoliopsida > Myrtales > Myrtaceae > Psidium > Psidium friedrichsthalianum. Next base: position 1,152 of record JAGVVM010009662.1, read on the forward strand.
ATGATTTGGACAAATTTAAAAGGTTCCAGCGTAAGGGATAATTACCTGTGTCTTTATGCCTGAAACTCCCTAGGAAAACAAAATGATTAAGAATCAAACGAATGAACACAACTTTACCCTAAATTGTAGCTCGTGCACTCCAATGGGAATTTTCCAAAATGAGATCAAACACCATAGTGAGTTAGATACAATTTACTTGTTTCATGGACTTCTCTTTTACTGCAGTCTTTCGATTTGGATAGGTCCACTTCAAGTTATCTTTTTAGTTTGGAAACTTCTCTCGGACTTGCGATACATAGAAAGATGCAAATGTATGCATGTATGCATAAAATGCATATAACAATCTTAATGTGACTTAGACGTCTATGAGAAATGGGAGCTAATCAAATCTTTACTTTATTCAAGGGTAGTATTTCTTGACAGTATCTGCATTTATAGGATTCACCTATTTTGCTTCATCCATATTTACAAGGATTAGAACACTGCCATGTAGAGCTTTCTGAACTACATAGGGGGCCTTCATAATTTGGCGTGAACTTGCCCTTGGGATGCAAGCATTAGGAGGGTCTTCTTCACAACTAAATCCCAATTGTGAAATTTATGGGCTTGATTTTTGGTTGAATGATTTGTCACCTGTCTCTAATAAGTCTGACCATGACAGATAACTTTTAGCCACCTTTCGTCAATTAGTTCAATTGTTCATATCTCTACTGGATCCATTCGAGTGTTTAGCTTGGATAAATTCGTAGGGAAGGAATCTCAACTTCCACAAGTAGGACTGCTTTCCATGCAATATACCAAAGAGTAGGGAGCTACCCTTGCTAAGGTTTGAATTGAAGTTCGATACACCATCAATCCATATGACATCCTCTTATGTCAATTTCAAAAGTTCTTTGCAATCTTAAATAGGATTTTCTTGATGTTCTTATTTGTTGCTTCTACAGCTCCATTCATTTGTGGGCGGCAAGAATAGGAATTAAGGTATCAAACCATAAAACGATCCAAAAAGTCGTTAACCAACTTATTGTTCAAGTTAAAACCGTTGTCTGTAATGATAGCTTGAGGTGTCCAATATCTTGATATGATATCCCATTTGATAAACCTTGTCGTGGTTTTGCCATGATGTTTACATATGAATTGGGTTGATCCACTTAGTGAAGTAAAATTGCCACAAAAATAAAGAGATGTCCATTTTTGAAGCCTTATAATTGATTGGCTGATCATATCAATACCCCACATAGGAGAAGGGCCAGGCCTTAGACATTTGATGAAGTTTGTTCAGAGGCGCATTAATTCTATCCGCATATACCTGACACTAATGATAAGATCTGACATGGCTGATTGCAATCTAACTCCCTAATCATTCAGTAACAAGGGAGTCTTCTAGGAGAGAAGAGTGAAATTCATATGCAGGAGGAAGACTCTTCCTCATGAATTTCCTTCATAGCATGCTTCTTTGGCATTACACATCTTACATCTTAGCAGAATGACTTCTTGTATAAAGTTTGATCACTAAGGAAGAACTTTGTAGCCATCTCGATTATGTAATTTCTTATCTCCAATCTGACTTCTTTGAGGGTATTCACCTTTCGACAAATATTCTTAGTTCATGATACCATGATTGATCATCGAACCCCTCTTTCAATAACCATGCAATAATCCAAGTTTTTTTTTTATATAATATCAATCCTTTGAGGTTCAGTATTCCTACCATGCACCACTTGTAGCATGGATGATAAAGTAGCCAAGGTATCAGCAAAGTGAATCTGAGTCCTTGGCAGATATTCAAAATCGATCTCCGTGAACTCCTTAATCATTTTCTTCTAAGAACTTATGATAAGGAATGAGCTTGGACTTCTTGATTTTCATTTACTTGGGTTTGCAAGATGATCAGCATGGAATCTCCACAAATTTATAGTTTCTTTACTTTCATAGTGAGGGCTAGCGGCAGTCCTAAAATCCAAGCCTCATATTTTGAAATATTACTGGTACATGGGAATACCAATTTTATAGCAATTGAATAATGTTGGCCCTCTAGGGATATTAGGATTGCCCTAGTTTCAGATTCGGTGAGGTTTACGACACCATCAAATTATATTGTCCACTTATCTTCGAATAGGCTTAGAACACGATCCTCTCCTTCTTCATTGCTTGGGACTTCAAATCCTTGTATATTTTCTACTAGCATATTTGTTATGGCCCTTCATTTTGACTGATATTTGTTACTCTCTTGGAGCTCCTTAATCATTTTCTTCTAAGAACTTATGATAATGAATGAGCTTGGACTTCTTGATTTTTCCATTCACCTAGGTTTACAAAATGATCACATGAATTTCACAAATTTGTAGTTTCTTTACTTTCATAGTGAGGGCTAGCGACAGTCTTAAAATGCAAGCCTCATATTCTAAATATTGTTGGTGCTTGGGAATACCAATTTTTGTAGCAATTGGATAATGTTGGCTCTCTAGGGATATTAGGATTGCCCTAGTTTTGTATTCAATGAGGTTTACGGCACCATCAAAATACATTGTCTACTTATCTTTGAACGGGCTTAGAACACGATGCTCCGCTTCTTCATTGCTTGGGACTTTAAATCATTGTATATTTTCTACTAACATATCTACTATGGCCCTTCCTTTGATTGATTTCTAAGTTAAAACTCATAATGTCAAATTCTAATAGGAGCACTTATCACTTAGCCAATTTTTCGATTAAAGACAGCTTCTCCAAAGGTATTTGATCAGGTCATTTTTCGTGACCGGTTGAATATGGTGGTGAAGGTATATTGCCTCAATTTGTGGGGTACCCACACCAATGCGACACATGCCTTCTCAACTGCAGGATAATTCATCTTAGATGTAGTGAATTTCTTACTTAGATAATAGATTGCATGTTCTTTGCATCTTCTGGGCTCGTTTGAGCTAACAAAGCTCCCAAGGATTCCTAATGGATAGTGAAATATAGGGTTAGTGGAAAACTAGGGGTGGGAGGTACTAGAATTAGTGGTGAGATGAGATATTCCTTAATCTTTTTCAATGTCTGATGACATTTGGAATCCCAATTCACTTTGATTTCTTTTCTTAGCAACTTAAGAATGGTTTTGCTACGTTAGAAAGTTGACAGATGAATCTGACGATGTAATTCAACCTCCCTAGCAAACTCCTCACTTCTTTGACGGTCATAGGTGTTTCGATATTTAGTATTACTTTGACTTTAGAAGGGTCAATTTCAATTCCTCAGTTGCTCACTATGAACCAAGGAGTTTTTTCGATTGTGCCAGAATATGCATTTAGCGAGATTCAGCTTCAACTTGCACTTCCGGAGTCGTTCAAATAATTTTCTCAACACTTGAACTTGATCTTCACCAGGTTTAGATTTTATAATCATATCGTCTATATAGACCTCAATCTCTTTGTGCATCATGTCGTGATATAGAGCCACCATAGCTCTCTGGTATGTTGTCCCGGCATTTTTCAAACCAAAATACATGACCTTATAATAGAAGGCCCCCTAATTCATCCATAAATGAGAATAGCTTAAAATTGGCAGTGCTATCAATCAAAACATCAATGTGTGGCAGAGAGAAATCATCTTTTGAACTCATCTTATTCAGATCATGGCAATTCACACAGACTCTAATTGTCCCATCTTTCTTCATTACCAAGACAATGTTAACAACCTATTCAAGATAAGGGATAACTTTGATAAATCCCACTTTAAGTAGCTTTTTTACTTCATCTTCAATCTTCTTAGACAATTCCGATTTTGTCCATTGAAATTTCTATTTGTTTGGTGGAACACTCGAGTCGATTAGAAGCGAATGCTCCACGATGCTTGGATCTAATACTGACATATTTGTGTAGGACCAAGCAAATACATCTTGATATTCTCTGATAAGTTTGATTAGATGGAGATACTCCTGATAAGGATAACTATTCCTCGATTTTAATTCTTTGACATTCTCAGAATTCCCCAGATTGACTGTGACTATACCTTCTGCGGTTAGGGGCTTATACTCCTCATATTGGCTCCAATCTCATTTGATATCTCTTATATTGTTATCCTCCTCTTCTTCAATCCCATAGAAAAACCATCAAGCTAGTCTGAGACACATAATAACCTATTATGCATATGAAGGATGGTATATCTAAAATGTTACAAGCATGGTTAGTGCTTTATGACTACTAATATAAATGCATGAATTTTCTTTTAGAAAAAGCATTTTGAAGGTTGTTTTAAGAAATAAAGGAAATGGGAATTTTTCTTCATTTCATTAGACGTCCTTACTCCCAAAAAATCATTTGAGAAAATAAGAATCATGTGATAAATTAGGTCTCAAGCTTCAAAGTTATGAAAAAAAGTATTATCGTCAGGCTGATTCGTTAAATCACATGTCCTTAATAAAATTCATGGGACTTTTTTATTAGATGTAAAGGGACCATATTACAGGATATACTACTTAGATCAATGGCAGAAGATCCAAGGGTGTTTTTTTTAATAAGAAATTCAACAACAAATTTTAAATTGTAGAAAGATACAATGTAGTAATCTAAATACTGGAATTTAAATGCATTAAGGGAAAAGGAAGAAAGGACCTCTTTACTCAGGGAGGCGAAGTTTTCGCTAAGCCACTTAATGATGATGTTGACGGTATCCTCAAGAAATAGATTAGACAACGTTAAGGTTTAATATATTCTGGAATCTGCCATCTATCGGTAACTTTGGGCACTTAGAGAAATATTGATCCATTAGATTGCTGAACGCTTTCGTTTTACCTTTTTAGGCTCTAGTACCAACAAAGGGGTCATCTCTGCCTCCTTAACCTCCATGGCTTATTTTTAGCCTTAACCTCGACGTCTATGATAACCTCTCAGGAGAGAGTCATAATTGGGTTCACTGTATACCCTAGACCAATTCAATGATCATTACTGTTCAATTGGGGAGGTTCTCAAATCCCCTAGCATGCTTTCCTAGACCTCCCATAGGGATGAAGCCATAAGCCAATAACATTTTTCTAGATGTCATTGTATATCTAAAAGATGCGGAGCTTTTATCTTAGGTTCAAGAGATGTGTGCACTACTGCTACCAACTTAAAAGAGTGATAACTCGACTCCTCTTTTCACTCTGGCTCCACATAGGAACCGCACTTTTTTGGTAACAAGAAAAGTCCATTTCTCTGTGTACTGTAATTATTTTGCTGTCTACCACGAATCGAACATTCTGATGTAAGCTTGAAGGTATTGTGCCTACTGTATGAATCCAAGGTCTTCCTAACAAAAAGCCAATGGCGCTAGGGAGATCTATGACTTGAAATTTGATGGGAGCTTCACTAACCCAATAAAGACATCTAGCTCAATTTATCCCATAACGGTCTTTCTCATTCCATTTAATGCTCGAATGGTCGCCTTAAAGGTGCGGATTAACTTTTTCGTTTATGCCCAAGTTCCTTAACATGGCCAGTGGGCATGTGCTGAATGCAAACCCATTATACACTAACACATGGGACACTTGCTTACCATGAGACCGCATAGATATATACAGGGCCTTTGTAAGCCCACCCATCTATGGGGAAATCCTCATCGAAAAAGGAAATTTGATCCTTTAGTAGAATAGATCCAACAAAGTCTTCAAGCTACACTTCGTTAATGTTTCAGATACATAGGCCTCATTTATCACCTTTACTAATGCGTTCTTGTGCTTCTCCGAGTTAATGAATAGATCCAATAATAAGATTTGTGCTGGCATTTTTTGCAACTGCTCCATCACTGAACTTGCTTGTTTTGATGATGGACAACATCTTTTCAACGTTTTCTTTCAACACCTCCCTTTTCCTGGGTTCACCTTCTCTAAGTGTATAACACCTCTGACATCTCATAATAGCGCCTATCTAACTTATGCCATAGTGCAAGGGAATGCTTTGGAATCATAAACCTCTGGTGATGGGACCTTCATCACGATGGCCTCAACCTTTTCATCGTGCTCTACATCTGTATCGCCCAATTCAAAATCGTATAGAGCTATTACCACACGTTCAATGGAGTTACTTTCAACTTCTCCCAATTGTCCATTTGATCCAATTTAATCACAAAGGGAACCTTTGATTCTATCATCGCAATCAACTCATCTTCGTCGATGTCTTCAAAATTGTAGACACCATACAGTCCTTCGTGTGATATACCTATAGGCTTGGTCGAGGAAGAAAAATCATTCCACCTCGGCGATCTCTTGCCGAAATTACTTCAAGAGAGGTATAAGCCTGATTATGACTTATCCCTTTTCTAACTTCATTCCTTCAAAGGAAACCTTCATGCCTCACTCCAATACTTACCATATGCTCAAATATTGAAAAACCATATGCGTACATATGTCGAAGTATTTTTGAGGAAGAGTCTTATGAAGTATTCACGAGCTTCTTTAGGTCAAGAGGGGGTAGAAGTTACCTAGCCTGTAGCTTCCACCTATGTGCGAAACACCTTAACTCTTGCCTTATCCATAGTGCATGAGGGCTAAATCATCTTTAGTGATGGGAATTTTTAGATTAGCTTCAAAACCATCGCATCAAAGTGGCCTGAGGAAATCCTCTCAATTTAGGAATACAATCAAAATCAATTAACTGATACCAATGTAAGGTCGGGTCTATCGGACTACACTCGAAAGTTGCTGATAAGGATCTGATCGTTTCGTGGCCGATGCTATATTAGGAAGATAATACGACATATGATTCAAAGGGCCAACCGGTACTGTCAAAACTTCTAGAGGAATATTATTACACAAATCAGCACAAGGGGTGCAATACTCTCTCTTAGATGTGAGTCCTTTAGTTTTGATACCATGTTGGCTTAGTCTTTATACTGCCTTCCAAGTTGACCAGCTTTGCGCTGCCATCAATGTCCTTCTTCAAACTCCAAACATCTGGTAATTTTATTAGCCATGTGGCATAGTTGATATTGACTACTCATCCTGAATAATTCAGAATCATCGAAACCAAATGGCTATATATTTCTTTTAACGGCAATGAGTTCGAGTCATGAGTTTCCGGATTTCCCTCATCTTTCACGAAATTATTGTGATCTAGGATATCTTCGTCAATTAGTGCAGACCCATCATCCCAAAGGGATCCATGCCACATCCCAATCGGTTTGTAATAATGTCTTCAATCTGATAAAAGAAACCTGGAGGAACCGAGGTAGCACAGTGAAAAGTTATGAACTCCACATATACCCGCCCCAGAGTATAAACAATGTCGCCCCTTTACGGGTCTTTTGCAAAAATTTATTCTCAGCTTAATGAGCCTTTCTTGCCGACGAATTTCATCTTCATCTAATTCCTCTTTGACTTCTCCTACGGTATGATCACTATTTTATTACGTAACGCGAATGGGACCCTCACAATTCCTGTCATTAGTCTCCAGCTTAAACTCGTCGAAGGATAAATTAATTGTTCGAATGGGTCCACCCATCATGGAGCATGACTTGGTCAATAAAATCTAAAGTAATCAATTTTCTAAGCAAGGGACATTTTCTCTTCTCTTGAGGCCTCCCTTTTAGCTAGGGTATGCATGAGGTAGTTTTGACATCTTCTGTAGCTTTGTAGATTCTACTATGAAGTCCATGCTTATCAAAGGGTCATCTCATCCTAGAAGGTTCACCTCTTTATGCTCGATAAAATGGTTTTGTTATATGTTTGGCTCTGTTTTGTCAAAATCCAATACTTCCCCCCCACATCTATCAGCGCCTGAATCTTATATTTAAGCACAAACCAGTTATCCCACATTGTATCCTTTCTTCTATGTGATAGGTGCAATGACTAGGTCTGGTTAACCTAGGAAATCTAAAAGAGTTGAGTCTTGCGAGGTTCTTTTGGCGACTAAGCGCCTCTCCTAGCATCATTGGAACAACTTGGATGGCGGAGGCAACGGTTTTTGTAAAAATGAGGGGTAAGCCTGATTTTTCTTAGCTTAAATTTCTCTAGGGGGACACGATGCCCCTCTAGGTTAGGGTTGGAGTATGGGAACCTCTTGGATTTGGTGGAGTTAGGCGTGAAAGCTGTGTCTCCTGAGTTGTCTTGCTCCCTCTTTGTGGGGTCATGGCTTTTAAAGGCCAATTCTAGTACTCGTTTCTCCCTTATGGGCCCATTCATGGCGCCTCCACAATCTTGATAAGGTGCGGCCAAAAAGGTCTAGCATCGTGAAGCATCATGTTCTCGAAGAATTCGTATGGGGAAGGCTTTTAAGAACAGATCCATGCGCTCCCTTCGATATCGGTAGCTTTACTTGCGTGCTAAGGCCCGCTACCTATGACGCGAAGGTGCTAATACAGCCACTCTTTTCCCTTCGTGGTTCTTAATAAGTCCTCTCTTTTGGTGCATTACTGATGCTAAACTTATATGATGTAGGAATTCTTCGCCCAGATTTTCCTAACTGTCGTTAATCTTCCATGTCTAATTCGAAAATCAGGTTGAAACAGCACTCGCCAAACTCCCCTAGAAGGTGTTCAACAGTTGAAAATAGAGTATAAGTAATGCACTATCTTACACAGGTAGTATGTAGATGTGCTCGGGACAACTTGTCTCGTATATTTCGGATGAATTTCCAAATCCTTAAAACTAAGATAGATCTTATTTTCGCCTAACAGTGGAGATTTATCACAACTGAGCTAGGTCTATCTAATTACTCAAACACCCACGATCTTAGCCAGCCCTCTTTGTGCCTTTTTCAGTTTTGGCTGAGGTTTTCTTTCTTCTACTTTCCAGGTAATCACAACTGGGAAGTCTTAGAGGTCTGATTTGACTCCAAGTTAGTAAGATGAACTTGGGTGTGTATTTGATTGGATTTTAGTGCAGTTGGGTATTTCCCTTAGGTTGGCAATCATGAGTGCCTTCATCTCCACAAAACCAGCCGCTAGCCAACTATATTCTATCTACATCTCTAGATTAACCGCCTCTATGAGTAAGTCCGCGTTTCATTCTTAACTGTCTTGTCTTACTGTGTAAGTTTCGTGACTGAAAATTACTACCTATTTTGCAAATAGGAAGTCAAAACCATGGTAATGAAGAAGTTAGGTTCAAACTTGTAAATCTTCCTTAATGTCATGTTCATTAGAGGCTAATGAAAAGGAAAGGCTATTCTGAGCCTTAGCCTCATAGAATGGTCTTTCTCTTCATTTACTGCAATATGAGCATGCTATCAACGAAGAAATATAACCGGTGATAATTTCTTTTTTTACTATATAATGAAGGACATGATGAATGTGCATAGATGAAAACTGATATGAGTTTTTCACAACTAAAAATTCTCAAAGTGTTCAAAAGACTTTAAATGCAACCAATCCACATATTAGAACTAGATAGGAAAAAATCGTCTATACAATCGAGGAGTTTAGGGGCTAAGGTATCCTCAACGTCCTTCGATCCTTCAAGCCCTACAGATAAGGATATTCATCGTCTTGAGGGGGTAGCAGTCCCAAGATCTTCTGGTAGTATGGCTCCACTTCGGGTGGAGCGAATACGATGTAATCAGGCACGTATGCTCCACACATGGATTACTAATTTCTTAAATAGCTGATATACTCCCCTTTCATAAGCATAGTGTGTGTTCATCTCTTCATCAAGATGATTTAGCCATTTACCCTTGCAAGGGAGAATTTTCAAAGCGTGAATATGAATCAATCTTAGCCTGGTTAGAGTGTTATAGGCTGCGTCTCTTATGGTAACAAATTTTGATCCCAAAAACTAATTCTAAATTTCAAAATGACTTTTTTTTGTCTGTTCCTGGTGAGTTTTAGAATCACAACGCGTTTAATAACATGCACAAAATTTCTATAGTTTTCTAAAATAGAAATGTGTTTGAGTAACATATAAATGTATGATTCTGTTTCCAATTTTTTCCATTTAAATCAAATACTTACTGTAGTTACTTTTTGTTCTAGGAAATGAAATCTCATTTTATTTCATCCAAAAACTTAAGAATAAGTATTGTCCTCACTCATGACTTAACAAAAAATAATTGTATTGTATTCACGCTGGTTATTTATTTTTTCCTTTCTAAAATTTCTAAAACTAGACTAAGTCTAAAGTATATAAACCTAGGGATCACAACCAAATAAATAAGGTAATATATTAAGATCATGCATGATAAAGCACATCATAAAATTCGAAAAAGCCCTAAGGGCCTTAGAGAATGTGGTTCAAGTGAATTTCAAGGGGTGTTTAATGGGTTTACTAAAAAGGAACAACATCTATGAATTTAGGGAAATATAGATCCACATTTATCAAAAAAAAAAAAAAAAGCAGAGAAGGTCAAAAACTAGCATAATCTTAAGCTCTTTATTTGTAAGGATTCAGAAAATTTTTCCAATCTTTTAGAATTTTTTCGCTTTTTTATTTTATTTTTATATATCTATTTTTTTAAATGAGACCTTTATTCTAATTTAATGTCAAGGGAAAAATGACAAGAGAACTGATAAGAGAAAAGTAAGAGATGTGGTATTCATCATTGTAATTATTAAAAGCAATCCTTTTTCAGAACCAACATGTTTTTTTCTTATTTTTGCTCCAAAATTGTTTTCAAGAAAGAATCAAAATCAGATCGTTACTTAAAAACAGGTGATTCGATCTTTTTTTTTTGTTTTAAGGAACAGAATCAAAAATCAGAATGTGTTACCATACGCAGCCTAGTCTCATGTGTGAGTGCTCATATCTTGTTTAGTTATACTCACAAAGAGAAAATCCACATATATGTATTATACTGCTGGCGGACTTCTTGGAATACTTCAAACGGTCTTACC
>JAGVVM010009663.1:0-13816 GCA_019149425.1 Psidium friedrichsthalianum
CATTTCAAGCACTAGTCTTGAATTTGTGTTATATCACCTTTCTCCTGTTTTGGGTTCAAGCTTCCTCCGGAGAAAGGTGTAAACGGTTTTTCTTAACTTGACTTTGCTCATGAGATAGTCCTCATCCTGTTGTATATCCACAGATAGCTATCTAAGCCTAGCTAGGCTGTTAAAGCCTAAATAATCTCCAAGCCAAGATAAAATCCCAAATAAAATATAAAATTTCAATCCAAGATAGGAGCTGCTGCTCTTACTAATTTTTCTTGGCTGCTAATCTAAGCTAGCTGCTAGCTTGCTATCTCTCTATATACAAACTCTCTCTTATTCTTCCCTTAACTCTTTTGCTATATACTGCTTTATGCTGCTAATACTGCGTTACTAATCTCTACTGTATCCTTTCTTAATATCTGCTGCTTTTTATGCTACTGCTATATTAACTAGAACTATTAACTAATAAGGGCTGCTGGCTTTGCTTGTAATCTAACTAGCTAATTAGCTATAGCCTGCTTCTATTAGCTTCTTTACTTGCTGCTGCTTGCTGGCTCTTTTGCTGCTATTTTCTTTTTCTTCTATTTGCTAAGCTGCTATCTGCTTACTGCTCTTGCTTTCTTCTTTTTGTAGGCTGCTTTAACCATTATATTTACTTACCTTAAATTTGCTTTTTTCTTTAACCAGCTTTTCTTTTTCTATTAGCCTACCACTATAGAGTTTTCCTCTTACCTCTTTTTCTTCTTACTTATTATTTGTTCTTTCTTTTCTTATCATTTCGTCCCCCTTTTGTTGCTATTCTCTTCTGCTTCTCCTTGCTTGGCTTTGCTGCGCTTCTCTTTTCTTTTACTTCTTATGACTGCTGCTACGTTTTATCTTAACTGCCTGCAAAATAAACTTAATATTACTCTTATTTTGCTATATGCTCTGCTTTTCTCTTTTTTTTTTACTTTCTGTACTTTTCTTGCTTTTCTTTTTTCTCGCTTTTTTACTTTTGATCTTTTTCTTTTTTCTTTTCTGCTATTTATTTTTTTTTTTCTAAAATTTCTATTATTATTTTCTTGCTTTTTATCTTGCTTGCTGCTGCTTCTGCTGCTTCTTAGCCTTCTACCATTCTTATAGTCTCTTATGCTCTGCTCTTTTCCTAGCTTTTCTTCTGCTGCCCGCTCTTTTACTTTTCTTTGTTTTTTACTGCCTGGCTAAAAAGCTGAATTAATTTATTTTTAATTTTATTTTTTTGGTTAGATTTTATATTTTATAAATAATCATAATTCATTTATATTTATTTTAATAAAATTATTTTATAAATTATAATTAAATTTTTAGATAGTTTGAAAATATTTTATTAACAGTAATATTAATTATTATTTATTAATTATTTTTATAAATTATAATTATTTATTTGATTTTTTAATATTAATTGATAAATTATAATTTTATTTTTAATAAATATTAAATAATTTATATATTTTTTTTTAATTACATTATTAAATTGGAATATATTTTTTTATTATTATATATATTTTTTTTTATAATGTTTTTTTAATTTTAAATTTTAACATTACTTTAAATTTTATTAAAATTAAGGGAGAGTTAGATAGCTCTGGATGCCTAAGAGAAGGGGGCGCTGCAGGCTAGTTAGGTAAGAAGCTAAGAGCAGCCTGCTACTTCATGTTTATTTGTTTCTCTTTTTCTACTTTTATTGCTCCAAAGATCCAAAACCAAACTTCCAAACCAAAAACGGACGTGTTAAATTGGGTTGATTGGTTTATATTAATTGGCAAATTAGGGGATGAAAAATGAAACTCAGACTGGAAGGGCTATCTGACCATATAGGGGAATCGAGATTGCTTTGCCAGAACTATTCAGTATGTCAGCATGTTTTTCGTGAGGACCCTTGCACTCGAAAGGCATCAAATCCTCTCGCTTGCTTTCATTCTTGGAGGTTCTCGCTCATCATGATTCGTTCGCCATTTATGTCCACTCGGGCTCGTCGAGTTCCCCGCAAAAAACGTGCAGACGAGTACACAAGACAAGATTCTTTGGCTCTTTCTGGATGGTGAAACAAAGACAAGAATCCTCCTCTAATGACTATGGAATCCAGAACCCTCTGGACCTATATGCGTTTTCCCGCTTACGTCCCTACGAAGACCAATGTGTGACACTGGTGATGATCTGTCCCTGGAAAATTCAAGGGGAATACGCTCTCCACCCTGGAGTCATGGCACAAGGCGAAGAATTGATCCAATGGAAGATTTCTGCAAGAGAGAGAATTGCAAAGGGACAGTCCAGACTATCAAATAAACCAATCAAATCCCATCCAATCTCCTTCATCGTTTTTCTATAGGTCCCTGCTCTCGAAAGCATCAAATCCTCTCGCTTGCTTTTCATCTTGGAGGTTCTCTCATTTCGTCGCCATTCATCCACTCTCGTCGGACCCATAGCAAAACCTACGAGTAGTGAAGTACAAAACAAGATTCTTTGAGCTCTTTCTGGATGGTGAACAAGACAAGATCCTCTCTAGGACTATGAATCCAGAACCCATCTGGACTAATGTGGTGTGGCTCGTCCTCGGAAAGGGGGGGGTGTGGGTGATCTGGGGTGAAAATTCAAAGGGGAAGCTCTCCACCTGGAGGGTGGTGGGGGGCGAGGAATTGAGGGGGGAAGGATGGCTGAAAGAGAGAATGGGGAGGGAAGTGGTATCCCAAAATCCTCTCGTACTGTTGCCTTTTCCTCTACCTGGTATATAAATATAATTAATTCATTGCAGTGATCTCTCAAGCCCAAAGCAAGGCCATGAGGGGGGGGTCCAGGTGTGAAAGTGAAAAAACTATTAGAGATCTACACAGAAAGGCCTATGGATCAAGACATTCTAGTGGAGATCATCAACACTACAAATGGTTCTGTTTCGAGTGGGAGCATGATTCAGAGGAATGGATTTCTAGGGAAGAAAATGCTTCTGTTGTTGCTGAGCCGTCGAAGTTAAACCCAGGAATTCTCTCTGCTAGTAAAGTATCTTCAGAAGCGATATAGTACAGATGTGGCACAAAAAAGTCAAAGTATGAATCCTGGAGTGAGGGATTTGGAAAGCATGGCTAGCGTCAGTCAGTGAGCACTAACTTCACAGATCTATTTGCATCCAGATGTATGGTTTAGTTTTGGGTGTTGAGCAAAAGCGAATTAGAACAGATGATGGCTTCTAGTTTCAACTAAATTTTAAGGGCCTGGTTGGTTTGGTCTCTAACGAGTAATGGATTGGTTAGAATGTTTCATTTTTGGGCTTAAGTTTTAAAAGAAATAACGTATTGGGCTTCAGAAAAGGAATTGGATCTTTGTTGAAATTATACCAAAAAGCATATAAAGCTAGGCAAAAGCCCAAGCTTACATTTGGGCCTTAGACTAATTCATGGTTCGAGTCGGGCTACTACGACGCGGGTCGGGCCCATCCGACTCGATTTGGATTCTATTTTATAATAATAAAAAAGGGAGGAGAGAAGAAAATAAAAAAAAAAATAATAAAATAAAATAAATAAAAAAATAAAAAATCGAAAAAATGTAATAAAAAAAATCCAAAAAAATGAAAAAAAAATTCATAAAAATCATAAAAAAAATTCTAAAAATTTCCAAAAAAAAATCAGAAAAATTTTGAAATACTCAAAAAAATTCTCAAAAATTGCAAAAGATGGGAAATGTCAATTTTGACTAGCCAGACTCACATTTTGTGTCTTTGACTTCTATTTCTTCATAAAATGACATTTTACCCCTTATGGGTAAATTGTCTCCGGAAAATTCAGAAAATTCAGAAAAATCTCACAAATTAGGAAACGGGCCATTTTTCTGGTCAATCCTATTTTTGATGATGAATTTCCTTCCCGATCCTTTCAAAATGACGATTTTGCCCCTTATGGGCAAATTGTCTCGGAAAATTCAGAAAAATCAGAAAAATCTCAAAAATTAGGAAACGGCCATTTCGACTGGTCAATCGTATTTTAATAAATTTCCTTCCCGATCTTTTCAAAATGATGATTTTGTCCCTTATGGGCAAATTGTCTCGAAAAATTCCGAAATTCTCAAAAATTATGGAGAATAAGAGATAACCACATTCAACTGGGTTTGACCTATTTCCAATCCCCAATTTTTGAAAAATGACCATTTTCACTTCTAGTCAGTTTGACCCAAATTTTATTCCCAATCATCTCAAATGAGTTTTCATGAAATAAAATGGTACGGAAATGGCGTTAGAGTAATCTAGCGTAAGCAAGTCCCCGAACTCTGAATCTTGGTTTGTAGGAATAAAGTATTTCTCCCGATACTTTATTTTGGTTACTAATCGCCCTACCAAAAATGATTAGTGGCGACTCTAAATTCAAAAATCGTTCGAATAAAAATCTAAGTTGCGATTCGGTAGGGCTTGGGAGGATCCGTATTAGGTTAGTTAATCTAATTAACTTGATAATCCGTTAACCTGGAAATTTTTCGCCGATTGAAATTTTAAGGTCGCGACACTTAGGACTCAGGCGAACTTCTCGAAGTGATTTCCAGCCTTGATTCACTCTGAATTGCTTAGACCCCGACCTCGAAGTCTCTCCTCTCGAGCTGAAAAAATGGCCTCCCCCCTTTTAACCTGATATGGGTGTTGCGATCTTCCTAAAAATCCCAAGATCCTCTCACTCTATTCTCAACAAAAACCAGCCTCAATCTCTCAGAATCTCTCTCGATTCATACCAGAATAATCTTTTTTCAAAAATCTGGCATTCGGGCGAGTATTTTGCCTGCTGTTGTTTCACGTGCCCGGCGACGAATACACGTGCCATTGGCACATCATCACCAGGCAGATTCCAACCGCGTCACCGGAGCTCCGATGAGCATTCGACCATTGCAGAAATACCCAAGTCCTCTTTTCGTTCGCGCGCGCGTGGGAGGGAGAAAACCATAATTGGTTCTGGTTTTCTTGGCTCAACGGGTTGATCGGGTTGGGTTAATCCGACCCGGTTGACCCCAACCGACCAAAAAATCCCAAATTGAACACAATTTGCCCACAATTTCTCCAAATTGATGCCAACAATTGGACTAAGGAGGATGAAGTCTAATTTAAAAAAAATGAATTTCTCCTAGAAAATATGTGAATATTTCACGAAAACCCCAATTTTTGGGTTTGACCCGAGGATCCATTCTACAAAATTCAGAACTCTAGACGACCTTATTTCACAAAAATTGACACCACCAATCGATCCATAATGTTAAAATCTAGGGGGTGACGTGCCTCGATTTTCAATTTAGTCCCTAAAAAATTTTTTAATTGCATTTTAAGTGTTTTTAGGGACTAATTTGAAAAATTGAAAATTGCGTTCTGGTCCTTTTTAATGAAATTGGACAATTCTATGGGTTCTTAGACTGGATTTTAATTTTGAAAAATAGAAGAGGATGACACGACTCTAAAAATGCAAAATTGGAAAATTACAAAGCTAAATGGAATTTCTAGAATTTTTTTCAAATAATCTGAAAATGAAATTAACAAAGGAACCATAAATTCCAGATCAAATTTTTCAAATTTATTCAGCAAAAATGAATAGAAAATTAAAATAAAAATATTGAATATTTTTTGCATTTTTTGGTCTCGAATGTTTTTTTTATTAATTTTCCAGTATTTTTCTAATTTCTGAAAAATATTTAAAAATACGAAATAAGAAAAAATTATATTTTTTTTCAAATTGGTTCCCTAGGCTTGGCCAAGCTTCTAAAGTTGATTTTTCAATTTTTTCAATTTTTTTAATTTTTTTTTTATGAATTTTTGAAAATAAAATGCAGAAAAAATAACCCTTACAAAAAAAAACGCAGAAAAATAACGAAAATGTGGAAAACTATTTTTCATCAAAATTGGTTCTCTAGGCTAGGCCAAGGTCCTCAAAGTTGATTTTTCAATTTTATGAATTTTGTGAATTTTCTAAAAATTTTCTAAAAATAAAATTAGCCAAAAATCAAGTGTCAACATGCATATACCCTTTGGAAGTTTCTTTATAAAAGTTCCAAACATTATAATTACGACAACTACCTTCATCCTATCGGTACAATCCACGAGCTTTGCATTTACCACCATCTTCAAGCTCAATCCCACTCCTTACTTGAGTATCTGAAAAGATAGTCCCCAAACAGGGGTGAGCTAACACAGTTCAACTAGTAAAACTTCTAGCCAAATGACTAAACCTTCCAATCCACCATTCATTTGAGCAAAACAGTCAAGTAATAACCATAAAAAATAAACAACTGCAACATCAAAGCAAGCGTCGATACAATTGACAAAAAGCAACTTGCACCACCAGCTCAAATCAAGAGCATACCCATAAAGGTCTCGGTTAGTCAGGACCGTCTTGGAGTCGACATTTAAACTACCAACTTCACCAATCAAACCCCCTTAAGACCACAGAAGGCCTCCACCTTAGCTCAATCCTTATCTCACGTTCTTATCGACAACGAACCAAGTACTTTGATTGAAATTTTTGATCCTCTAGGGCCACAACAATACACTCGCGCGAACAAG
The DNA here is from genome assembly GCA_019149425.1 of Psidium friedrichsthalianum. Taxonomy (NCBI): domain Eukaryota; kingdom Viridiplantae; phylum Streptophyta; class Magnoliopsida; order Myrtales; family Myrtaceae; genus Psidium; species Psidium friedrichsthalianum. The sequence goes on from JAGVVM010009663.1 coordinate 6,527, forward strand.
ACCAATTAATCAGAACAAATGAGGCAATTGAACCTCCTTCCATCTTAAGCTCACGACCGGAACACCACTTATGGGTCCCAAATTCAATTCCACCCAAATCAGCTGTGGTCTAAATAATCTAGTCACATGTTTCAACTATTTGTAGTCTAAAGGTGCTAGCGCAAGCGATGGATCGTTTGTATACTAACGTTTGCCCTTCCATACACAAAAAACTCTTCCAATTCATACTCATTCTCAAAAAGACACAAATCACTCCAACGAATGAAAATTGAAAAAGCTAGTGGTCAAACTAGAAGAGTTACTTGCCTTAGGAATACGTATGAAGAGGAATGAAGTCCGAATAGCGCTAGACGAACTGCGGGTCTCCACTGACCAGCTTCTATTCTGCTAAACCCACGAAAATCCAAAGGTTTATTGGATGACCAGACCTTCATGTTTGAATAGCCCTCGATCTTATGGTTGCATAGGAAAAAATAGAGCTTGATTTGCCCTCCAGATAAGCTCAAACAAGCGAATTTTTTCCCGGTGCGCGCAGAAAACCGAGAAAGAGATGGAGCTCGGGATGGGGAAGTTGTCCACAAAAATGAAGAGGAAAATGAGGGAGAGGAGGAGCCAAGAGAGTGAGAGTGAAGAGTGAAGACGGAGTATTGGCCTTTTGATTAGATGAACCTTCATTTGGAAGCCTTGGACTATTCATGAATAGTGATGTAGTGGAATGATTAATAGTGGTTGAAGAGTGGTTGACTTGACTTGATGGACTGATCTTGAGTTGATGTGCATTAATGAAATGGGGCCCATGATCATGTCAGTATTAATGATATCTAACTTATATGAATAATATCTAGAGGCATCTTGGTCACTTGAAATTTTTGGACTAGTTGGATATTTGGTTCAGGTTACCGAAGCAATTGCGTTTAGGTTAGGCTTGAGCGTGAATGGTATCGACGCTTCAATTCAACAGCTCGATTTTCTCTGCCGACACCTCAAAATTTTCTAAATCCTTTTTCAAGCTAAATACAACCGCGTCTAATTATTGTCCTTTAAATCTTGAAAATCCAATATTATTTATCTTATAACTATCCGAATTTCAGGATGTCACATTTTCTGCTACACAGAGCTGCTCGCCGTTAGTCCTCTACCTGCAGTTTGCGACGTTGTCGTCTGTTGCTAGCCAATTGTCTGATGCCGTCGCCTCACATCGCTACCCACCATAGCCAGCGTCATTATCCTCTCCCTTGCTCAACCATTGCCTCCTCCTCACCATCGCAGCCAGCCTTGCCGCACTCCCCTTGCCGTTGCATCGCGTCGCGTCGCACACGAGCTTAGTTGCACGACTCCTCCTCCGTTAGCTGCTACCTATCACCTCTTTTTCGTCATCACCTTTTCCTTCCTTCGGTCCAAGTCATCACTGCTACCCCTGCTGTTCCAATCGCCAACCATCGCTGCTCCATCGTTATCGCCGTCATGGGATGCGAACTGCAAGCCCAACCACTATTTCGTCATCGTTATGTCGTGTTGTCGCACATCGTTCAACTGTCCAAGAGTTATCACGCCGTTGCTGCCGATCACCGTCGTCAACTGCTGTTCCCTATCGCTAGTCGCTGATCGCCGCTAGTCGCCACCGTCTGCCGCCACTCATTGCTGGCGGCAGTCAAATTAGTCCACATTTGTATGTCGTTGCCAACGTCGTTGTGAGTTAGCCTCTAACTCTCGTCTAAGACGTCAATTACATTTGGGATTTAATTAAATTAGTTAATTAGTTTGATTAAACATTCAAGTAGTCTAATTGTGGCTGGATTAGTTAGAGATTGGATTTAGGTTAAATGGCCACAATTAAATAAGTTAAATTGAGTAGCGAAGTGATTTGTAACTAGTTGAAAGTTAGATTGACGGATTAACTGAAACTTGTGATCGCGAGCGACTGATTAGCTAAAGTTGTGTGACTGATAAATTATTTGACTGATTGGTTGGTAGTCAAAGTAGCCATTAGTGATTAGTTCAATAATTGAACTTGTTATGCTATTGTCGTTACTGATTGCTTGAGGTCGTGATTAACGTTTGACTGCCAAATGTTCAGAATGGTTTATGTTTGACCGAATAAGGGTTTGGTTACTCATGTCTAGATATAAAATGTAAATTGGCAGGTTGTATAATTCATGGGTGTGGTCACATAATGGGTTTTAAATCCGTGCTAGTCGTACGGTTTTTCTTTGGTAGTATCGTGTCATGCTAGCCATACGAATCTTATGGACTATCTTTGAGATCGTCATAAAAAATAAAGGATGACACTTAGTCATGCTAGAAGACACTGCTAGACATAGTGTTTAGTCACACCAGTCATGTGCAATAAACCCTGTGACCGATAATAATTGAATGGCAAGAGAAGTTTAAGATTTGCTATCATTTTATGAGATTCTAGTTGTTATCTGGACTGTGTCAATATTATTTTTGGTCGAGCTTATTTGTAAGTGACTGCTTGATAGTCACACCTACAGTTTCTGCACCGACTGTATCCTGACTCGAAGCTTTACAAATATCGATAATAGGGACGCGATGCGGCCCGTGCAGTTTTTGGATGGATAAAAAACAGTTGATTACCTCTTACGACGTCATTACAAAAAAAATTGCAAGAAATGAAAATCAATTCAATGACGAAAAACGAAAATAAGAACTAGGATATGTCAAGCTTCTTCATTTTCTACCCCATCTTCTACAATCTATGTGAGAAGCACAAGCTTCTCTCTAGATTTTTTTCTCAACTTTCTAGAACCCTCATAATTTACCTAGATATTCTAGAGCTTCCTCTCTTCCATCATCCAGAATTTTCTTCATCATTCATAGACTAGCCTTTCTCTAGAATGTTTTATCCTTATTAAGCAAGTAATAATAAAAGTATGTAGAATGTTGGCTAAGCTACAAAAAGGAGCTAGTGCGCCATATTTTATGTGGTGTAAGCAGTCTAAATAAGAGAGCGTGTGAGTGTAGAGAGAAAAACGTGAGCGAAGGAGTCCATCATGTATACTTGTGAGGTTGGTGTAAATTAAATGGTCTTCTAATAATATAAAGAGAGTTTTATTTAGCCTGAAATATCCACTTGATTCTCTACAAATGGTATCAGAGCCAAAGATCTAGGGATCATACCCAGAGATAAGTGGTCAAGGATCTAAGTAAGCTAAAATTCTGCCGAAGCACGCTGAAATTCTGTGAGTATATAGTTAGGGACTATGATTGATTGGTTGGAGACCAAAGCTTACTTGGAGTAGTGCCGAGCATTATATCCAAGTTAGATGTCAGATTTCTCAAGTTCGGTGAATGGCGTTGAGAAACTTAATAGCAGCAACTATAATAATTAAAGTACCCACATGCAGTATTACTTGCTGGGCCAAGACGTGGGGTATTGTTGGCGGCGATAACACCACACCACCCACAAATAATGCCAAATTGAGAAAATGGAACATTAAAGCTGGTAAGGCTCTTTACGTTCTTACTATAAATATTGAAGATCAGTTGTTGCAATACATCAAAAATGCGAAGACTCCAAAGGAGGCATGGGACAACTTGGCGGCATTGTTTGCAACGACAAATGACTCCAAGTTTCAAAATTTGGAGGACAAGCTATTATCGGTGTCACAACATAATATGACAGTGAGTCAATACTTCTCCAAAGTTAATTTTATTTGTGAAGAAATTTCAAAATTTGTCCTCAGAATGCCATCTTTGAGATAAGAATGAGAAGAATTATTATTCATAGGTTAAGGCCAAAGCATAATGGTGTCGTTACGACCACTCGTGCATGGTCAAACAAGCCAATTCTAAACGAGTTGGAAAATATATTGGCCAACCAAGAGACCTTAGATAGACAAATGTCTAATGTCTTAGTTAAAGAGGATAAAAGTGTCCTCTATAGTACAAAAAGAGGGTTTAACGGTTTGAGGAGAAATGATGCAGTCATTAGAGATGGTAAACATAACAAAAGTCATGGAAAGTGGAGAAAGCGACCAGGACAGACAAGCTCTCAACAAGAGGGAGCTCGTCAAGATTGTGACAAATACAACAATGAAGAAAAGAGCAATAGAAGGCCTATTGAACGGTGTTGCAATTACGGTGAAATAGGCCAGTTTGCTAGAGATTATCAACTAAAAAGAGTTGAAGGAAATGTTGCGGCATCTAAGAAAAATGATAGTGGAGAAGAGTGGGATTTACAAGCATCCATTTCTGTAGAGGAAGAACAAGAGCTCGCAACCTATTCCATTACCAAAATAGAAGATGCAACGGCCCTTATCACAGTAAATGATAATTGATCAATTATGGTAGTGATTGGGTAGTTGATTCTGGATGCTGGAATCATATGACCAGAGATGAAGGAAAGCTATTAAACATATTTAATACACCGAAGGACATGTAGTTGTCACTATAGACAACTCAAAGTTGTTGATTACCCATGTTGGCCAAATGGTGATAACACCCTGATCCAATTCACATCAGGTTGAATTGAAAAATCTCTATCACATACTAAGAATGAAAAAGAATCTATTGTAGATGTCACAACTCACGGACTTGAGCAATTATGTGGTGTTTGGTCCAAGAGACGCTAAGGTGTATCACAATTTGAAATCTACTAGTACACCAATGATGGAGGCGCTCGGCTAGAGTCTATTTACGTGATGTCAGCACAAATGGCATATGTGGAGAAAAATCAAAAGAGTGATGCACCTAATTTATGGCATGCTTAGCTCAGGCACATAAGCTACCATAAGTTGAAGGTGATGATTAAGAAAGGCATGCTAAAAGGGCTTCCCCACTTGGAAGTTCAAGAAGATGTCGTTTGTACCGAATGCCAGTACTGGTAGGGACATTAGCTTCCACATGAGGAGTCCATATTCAAAAGTAAGATGCCTCCTGAGCTCATCTACTCAAACATATTTGGACCAGTAAATCAACCATTGACCGAGGATCGAAGTACATGATAATATTCATCGACAACTTCTCCAGATACGTTTGGGTTGACTTTACGAAACAAAAATCTAAGGCATTAAACAAATTTAAGGAGTTCATGAAAAAAGTAAAGAATGAAGTAGAAAAGAAAATAATATTCCTACATATTGACAATGAGGAGAATATACATCAAATGAGTTTATAAAGTATTTGCAAGATTTCAAGATACGCCGATAGCTTACCTACCCGAATACGCCACAACAAAATAGAGTTTCAAAAAGAAAGAATCAGCATTTGGCAGAGACTTACAAGAGCATACATGCAAGGAATGTTCTACTTAGATTTTGGTTCTAATGTATGAAGATAGTAGCATGTGATCAACAGACTACATCAAGCAAGACTTAGCTTTACATCACCATATAAGAAGCTGTGGAATCGCAAGCGCACGATAATTCATTTTAGAGTATTTAGATGTGTATGCTATGCATTCGTGCCAAATCATCTACATAGCAAGTTCGATAAGAAAGCAATTCGCTGCATATTTGTGGGCTATGATAATCAAAGGAAAGGGTGGAAGTGTTGTAATCCTACAACATGGAGATGTTACACTTCCAAAAATGTGGTGTTCCATAAACTATCATCGTGGTGGTTATCACAAGCTTCGGAATTACAAAATTCAAAACAAATTGAAGAGATTCATGAAAAAATGAAAGAAAATGATGAGCATGACAAAGACTATTTGATTAAAGAAGATGATGATGACCCCATAGCTAGAAGAGTCTGTGGTGAACTGGTGTATGTTTGACAATGACAGAAGTGCTCTGACCAAGTGAGATGGAAGAAAATGAAGAGTAAGTACCTCAACTTACAAGATCAACAAGGAAAATAATATCAAATCCCAAATGTGCAAATACGGCATTGATCAAAGATGTTAGAGTAATTGCCTTACATGAAGAAGAATGGAGGAAGGACATGGAAAAAGAGATCCAAGCAGTAAGGAAGAACGAGACATGGGATTTGGTGCTAAGGCCCAAAGAGCTACGTCCTATATCTTACAAATGGATTTATAAACTTAAAACTCAATCAGATAGGTCAATAGAAAGATATAAGGCACGTTTAGTTGCTCGAGGATTCTATCAAAAGTATGGCTTAGATTATGAAGAAACCTTTAGCCTAGTGGCAAAGGTTACTACAGTTCAAGTCTTCCTAACACTTGTAGCAAGTAAGTTTTAGAAGTTATGGCAAATGGACGTGAATAAACCCTTCTTACATGGAGGACTAGATCGATATATACATATATATGTATATATCCATATATATATGGAGCAGCCAAATGACTTTAAGAGTAAAACTCATCTAGATTATATCTGCAAGTTAAAAAAAGTTATCTAAGGATTAAAGCAAGCTTCGAGAGCATGGTATGGGGAAGATTGCTGAATTCTTGGTGTAAAGTGGTTACTCGATAGCACCAACAGACTTGAGCTTGTTTGTGAAGGTAGAGAATGGTAAGCTTGCAATAGTATTGGTCTATGTGGATGATCCAATCATCACTGGGGATGATGAAGAGGAGATATGTCAAATTAGAGCCAACCTCTCAGTATGGTTTTAGGTGAAGGAGCTTGGAGAACTAAAACTTTTTCTCGCGCTCGAGGCTAAGCAAACCAAGGAAGGACTATTCCTATATCAGCAGAAGTATGCATGAGATCTCATGAAAAATTTGGGATGCGCAAGCCTATATCTACTCGAATGGATGGTAACGTAAAGCTATGTGCAGATGAAGGACAAGAATTAGAAGACGCACCTATATGCAAGCAATTGGTGGGTAGTCTTATTTATCTAACCATAACATGGCCTAACATTGCCTTCGCGGTGGGAGTAGCAAGCCGATTCATGAAGAAACCACAAAAGCCTCGCCTAGATGCAGTCAAGCACATTCTAAGATATGTAAAGGGTACTTTTAACTTTGGGTTCTTATATAAGAAAGGAGCACCATGTGAGATAGTAGGCCATTGCGATGCTAACTTCGTTGGAGATCATGACACCCGGCGATCAACAACTGGATACTTGTTTAGTCTTGGATTAGCAATGGTTTCATGGTGCAATAAAAGAAAACCGACTATGTTACTATGTACAACAAAAGCTAAGTATATAGCAACAACAATGGTGGCTCAAGAGTGTACATAGTTGGTACAATTAATGGAGGATCTTCATCAGCTGATAGACTACTTGACGTGGTTATATCGTGATAATCAATCAACCATAAGCTTAGCAGAGAATCTAATTTTCCATGCAAGGACCAAGCATGTAAAAGTACATTATCTTTTTTTTTGCAGGAAAAGGTATTGCAGGGTGAGA
>JAGVVM010009664.1:0-10062 GCA_019149425.1 Psidium friedrichsthalianum
TTTCTCTCTCCCCTTTGAGCATCTCTCCGACACTTTTCTCCTTCCGCCCCGCGCCCCCTCTCGCCCCTGCGATACTTTTCTTAACACTCGTACTCATGGCCCACAGCTACAAGAGAAGACGGAATAGGATAGAGGCAATCCGCACTGCGAGTAAACAGATCCGAAACCTGAACCAGCCCCCCCTCTCCAGACGGTCCTTCGAAGACCGCCAACGCGTGTACCCGTTCTTGCATTCAAATGATTAAGTTATCCATAAGTAAATTACAAGTGAAAGTTCAATCATTCGAAGCTTTCAGTGCATCATGGAAGGGAACATCAAGTTGAATGTGCTGTTTTGCTTTTGTGATATTTGGATTCAAGCCCATCATTTATCCACGAAAATAATTCAGACATAAATTAAGAACTCTCTTTGGCGCTGAAAGATTCAAACGCATTATCACGCACGCTATTTTGAGCGAAACTAGTGGTTTTGAGCATCACCTAAATGTAAAAACATAGAGAAACAAAGGTAACGATGGAAGCAATGTATCTCGGGACCTAAAATAAGGTTAATGGATTACTAAATTGTTATACCTAGTGTAGACTCTCCAAAACCATACCAAATCGCAACTTAGGGTTAAAGTTATTAACATGCCAATAAATTTATTTGGAGTCGCTACTAATTAGTTTACGGTAGGTCGATTTAGACACATAAGTAAAATAATGGGAGCACTATTTTACTCTTCTGAGTTTGGGAACTTGGTTATGCTATATCCCCCTTCTAATCTCCCTTCTAATGTTCTATTGTTACCATTGGAAAAAATGTCTAGCAGACAGTTGGATTCATGTTAACCTAAGTCACTAGGGCAATATTTATCATGCGGGTGCGCAATCAATAAAATTAACACCGAAGGCAAATCAAATAAATTGCAGGGGAGCATGCGCCATGCAGTTACTTCTCACTTTTTCATTTTCTCTTTTTTAAGGAAAAGACTAAAAAAAGTATGTAATGCATGAAATTCTACTCTAGCTGCAATGACATGGAAAGTATGCACACTATCCTAATGAATGCATATGACATTAATTTAATTAAGGACATGACTAACCTAATTAGCATGCGAATTAGGTTAAACGAATACACAAACTACATGATAGCCTAATTAATTAATCTGTTATGCAACTTCATGACGTGCAAATAAATTAAATGACACAGTGCTAATGACGGGCAAAGATGAATGCTACCTAAGCATGCAATTCTAAATGTTATGCAACCTAACATGCATACTATATGACATTGCATTAATGTAGCCTAAACAATATAACACGCTCATGATATTTTTCATTGTTTTGTATTTTTGGAATTAATTAAAGGCCTAGTTAATATTTAGCAAAATTGTTATTTAGCCTAAATCATGCATGAAATTGAGCCTGGCCTGTCCTATCTTAAATAGACGAATTTAAACATGCGAATATAACCTAAACATGCAAAATATGATCTAAAAATGCAATAATTATCTGGAATGCAATCTACTCAAGCATGCAATATTATCTAGTATAATTTTTTCCTAGGATGTAATATATTTTAAGATGATCCTAATCTACATGATGCAATCTTTTAGTGTTTTAAAGCAGTGGCTCGTAGACTCTCGGCTGGCTTGCGGGGCACTTTGGATCAACGGCTTCATCATATGGGAACCTGCAAGAATAGTGAACTCGTCGGGAGGGGGAGTGCAACATTGAGATGCCAGCGGCAGCACAGGAGCAATGGTGGCATCGACGACAAGATCGGCAGCTCGGTCATTGTAGAGGATAGTGGCTTAGCGACATTTAGTGCAGCAACTTGAGTTGATGTCGAGATTGGCGGCGTCGGGAAGACAGTAGGCTAGGGAGGAGTCCCACATTATTGTTGTTGGGCTTCGCGGCAGTAGAAGACCGCTTTGTCGGAGGTGCTGCAGCCATGGGAGAGTCCCAGCAACTTTTCGGATATTGTGTCGCGGTGCTAGTGATGGGCAACAAGACCGTCCTAGTGGTCCCGGCCTCGAGTTCTGTTGGATATTTTAATATGTTTTGAAATATTAAAAGCTATTATTGTTATAGCGGTTTTTTCCGTCATCAATTCGTATCGTTTTCTGTCCTTCATTAATACATAATGGTTCTATAATGGTTTTGCAATGGTCAAATAATAGTTTTCTTAATGACGAGCTCAGACACAGAAGGAGAGTCTCAAAAGTTGACGAGCTCAGAAGGAGAGCCTCAAAACTGTCAAGTTTAGAAGCTGACGAGCTTAGAAGGAGAGTCTCAGAAGCAATAGGCATGTAACGGTTTTCTTAAAAACTTCTTCTTAATAGCTTTGTAATGTGCAATTTGTTTCTTCATAAATCATCATTTATTTTACAATGGCTTTCTAATGGTTTTCCAATGGGTCTATTTTGTCTTAAATATAAATTGAACTTTAAGAGACAATCTTCAATAGGAATTACATAGAGGATTTCCTTTGATTTTGTTCTTTTCTTTGCTGAGTTATGCACATAACATTGCTCTGTTTCTTCTAATATTCAGTGTGGAATATAGAAGAAAGTCTATTGTATCTTGGGAGGATAGCCGCTAAAAGCCTTACGCACCGAGTTTCGTACACCGAGGGTGGAATTATCCTTAAGGATAGTGCTTGCATGCCTCAGATGAGTCTTATTCTCTCCTTAGACAATTCTTATTACTTCATCATTTTTTCCATGACTTTTATCAACAATCTTAAGGATAACTTTCTGATGGATACTCCAGTTGATGCCAACGCTACTACCACCGTCGTCGTCGTCGTTGCCGCCTGAGATGCATCTATCTTCACCACTCCAATTGCATTGCCACAACAACCATATATGTCCTATGCTAAACCATTTCCTGACATATTGAAGACTAAAGTTTTTAATTGCAACAACTTCAAAAGGTGGCAGGAAAGAGTTTTCTCTATTCTAGATGTGCATGGAGTGGCTTTCACACTTACAAAGGCCGAACTAACTGAAAATAATCTACAAGAATCATGGATACATGCTAATAAGGTATGTAGGCACACAATTATTAGTACGCTTTCTAATGAATTGTTTGATGTCTACCATCCGTACAATGAAGCAAAACAAATATGAGAATCCATGACTACAAAGTACGCTACCGAAGATGTGGACAAAAAGAAGTTCGTGATGGGAAATTATCATCAGTAGGAAATGTCCGATGATAAGGAGATCAAGACACAAATCAATGAATATCATAAGTTGCATGGTAGAGGAATTGAAAGTGTTAAATATCAATTTGCAAGAAGAATTTGTTGCGGGTTTGCTAATTGAAAAATTGCCTCAATTGTGGAATGACTACAAACAACAACTCAAGTACAACGACAACAATTGTCACTTGTTGATCTAGTTGTTCATATTATCATTGAGGACACAACTCACAAGGAGATCAAAGCTACCAAAGCTAATGAGATTGCTACAAGGGCAAATTTGACGCAAACTTCAACATTGCCAAAACAGGTACAATAACAAAAAAAAAATCTAATTACAAACCCAAAGTTACTCACCCCACCTTCAAGAGGAAAGGCTCTTGTTTTGTTTGTGGTAAACCAAGTCATCATGCAACACAATGCAGAAAGCGCATAATGGAAATGACAATCCTGCTGAACCAAAGGTTAATTTGGTTGAAACAGATGATCCTAATAACATCATTGTTGCGGTCATTTCCCAAGCAAATATTGTGGCCAATGTGAAAGAATGGGTGGTAGACTCATGTGCTACCTGGCATATTTGTGCAAATAAAAATGCCTTTTCCTCCTATGTACCAGTAGGGGAAGGAGAAAAGATTATTTATCTAGGCGATTCAAGAATAGCGCAAGTTCTTGGTGAAGGGAAAGTCCTTCTCAAACTCACATCTGGCAAAACTTTGGCACTGAATGATGTACTGCATGTCCCTAATATAAGGCGAACCTGATTTCAGTGGCTCTTTTGAGAAAGTATGGGGGTAAGGTGTCATTCGAATCTGATAAGATTGTAATGATAAAAAATAATGTCTTTGTGGGAAAGGGTTATTGTAATTAGGGTTTTTTATTCTTAACATTTCCTATGTTATCAATGAAAATGATACTTCTTTCATTTACTTGGTTGAATCATTGACTTATGGCACGGTAGATTAGGACACGTTAATGTTTCTTATATTAAGAAAATACAACAACAAGGTTTAATTTCTGAAATGGAAAATCAACATTTTAATAAATGTATTATATGTGCCGAAAGAAAATTAACTAAGAGGCCTTGTGTTTTTGCAAATGGGAATGTAAATTGTTGAGCTTAATTAATACTGATCTAGGAGATTTAAAACAAACTATGACTAGAGGAGATAAACAATATTACATGACTTTCATCGATGATTATTCGAGATTTACTAAATTTTATTTACTTAGACATAAAGATGAAGCTTTCAATATGTTTCTTTTATATAAAGCTAAGATAGAAAATCAATTAGAAAAAAGGATAAAAAGAGTTAGATTAGATAGAGGTGGGAAATACATCTTGCTTAATGAATTTTATGAAAAGGAAGGAGTAATTCATGAAACTACCCCTCCGTATTCTCCCAAATCAAATGGTATAGTAGAAAGGAAAAAATGGGACATTAAAAGAAATGATGAATTCTATGCTTGTTAGTTCTAAAGCTCCTAATAATTTATGGGGTGAAGCTATATTATATGTTTGTTGCATTCAAAATAGAATATCTCATAAGAAAATCGGTAAAACACCTTATGAGTTATGGAAGAATTATTCTCCTAATTTAAAATATCTAAAAGTGTGAGGATGCCTTGCTAAGGTTTTGCTTCATAGTTCTAAGAAAGGAAAATAGGCTCTAAGACATTTGATTGCATGTTTATTGGTTATGCTGAACATAGTCCTACATATAGATTTCTTGTATTAAAAAGTGAATGCTTGATAGTAATACAATTGTTGAGACAAAAAATGCAGAATTTTTTGAGCATATTTTTCCATTACGAATTGAAACTGTTTCTCCTACATCTCCTCATAAGATTGATTTTGAAAATTCAAATGACGAATTGTCTAGGAGTAAAAGAATAAGGAAAGAAACTTCTTTTGGAAAAGATTTTATACTTATCTTATTGATGACGATCTGTTAAGTTATTCTGAAGCGATATCTTCTACAGAAAGTAATTTCTAGAAAGAAGCCATAAAATTGAGATTGACTCTATTTTATAAAATAAAACTTGGGAATCGGTTGATTTAACACTAGGTGCGAAACCGATTGTTTGTAAACGGATTTTTAAGAAGAAAATTAATCTTGATGGTTCTATTGATAAATACAAAGCAAGAATGGTTGCAAAAAGTTTTACTCAAAAACAAAACGTTGATTATTTTGATACCTTTGCTTTAGTAACAAGAATTTTCTATATATGTGTTTTATTTGCATTAGCTTCAATTTACAAACTTTTTGTGCACCGAATGGATGTTAAAACAGTTTTTCTAAATGGTAATTTAGAAGAAGAAATTTACATGGTGCTACCTGAAGGTTGTATTCTTCCTAGACAACAAAATAAAGTTTGAAAATTTCTTAAACCTTATATTGCTTAAAGCAAGCATGAAAATAATGGCATGAAAAATTTCATCAAGTTCTAGTCAGTAATGGATTTTTCTCCATTGGAGTTGATAAAATGTGTGTACATGAAAACTATTGATGGTGAATGTATAATTATTAGCTTATATGTTGATGATATGCTTATTTTGGTATGTGTATTGTTGTTGTGAATGAAGCAAAATGTTTCTTGATTTTGAAATTTGATATGAAGGATTTGGAAGAAGCTAATGTTATTTGGGGAGTTAGAATCATAAGAAGTGATCGTGGTTTAATGCTTACTCAAGAACATTACGTGGAGAGGCTACTTAAAAAATATGAACACTTTGATGTCAAACTTGTGAGTACTCCTTATGATTCTAATACCCAATTAGTGAAAAATAAAAAAGATAGTGTCGCTCAATCTAAGTATGCCCAAATTATTGGGAGTTTAATGTATTTGATAAACTATACTCAACTAGATATAGCTTATGCTATATGTAGACTGAGTAGATATACACAAAATCCCAATTGTGATCATTGGACTACCTTGAGCAGAGTAATGAAATATTTGAGATGAACCATAAACTATGGTATCCCATATAGTGGATTTCCCACTTTATTAAAAGGATACAATGATGCTAACTGGATTTCAGATTCATACGAGACAAAATCCACTAGTGGATATGTATTCATCCTTGGTGGAGGTGCTGTCACAAGGAAGTCAGCCAAGAAAACAATAATTGCTAAGTCCACCATGGAGTTAGAGTTTGTAGCTCTCCAATAGGCTGGTAACGAGGCTAAGTGGTTAAGGAACTTCTTAGTAGATATTCCTTTGGGAATGAAATCGAAACCTTCGGTGTCTATGCATATGATTGCCAAGCGGCAATAGCCATTGCAAAGAATAAAACTTTCAATGGTAAAAATAGACACATTTGATTAAGATATGATGTGATAAAGCATCTGCTTAATGATGGAATAATGTCCATCGAATATGTAAAATAGAAGTGAATTTGGCCGATCCTCTGACTAAACCATTGGGAAGGAAATTAATTTTTGATACTTCGAGGGGAATAGGACTTAAGCTGATTGAGGAAAATCAACAGTGATGGTAACCCAACCTAAGTGATTGTCAATCCCATGAATTAGGTTCATATGGGTAATAACAAGTCACTTGTTATTTTTACGATGCACCATAAATTTATGTCCCTCCTAAGGTGAGTATAGTGCAAGACTGCAAGGAAAAAGAGGTTGAGCTAAGCTCTTAATGAATTCCATAGCTATTGTTAGTGGTGTATTGAGTTGCAGAATACACTTGATGGAATCACCTATATAAGTGTGGAGTGAGGCCGCTCCTATGAGATTTTTGGTGAAAATCTCTAGAGCACTTATAAATAAACCAAGCACTCGCATGGCCTATTAGCGCAAAACTGCCTCGAACAACAAACCTTGTGGGAGTGTAATGTGATTGGTGAAAATCATAATTCACAAAAAGGAATGTTGGTTCATAGAAGTTTCAAACTTCACCAACGATTTCTTGAATTGTATTCATTCTTCTAGGGGTGGTTCATAGCCTAATAAGCACTAGTTCCAATGCATACGCTCCAATAACCTACCTTTATTTCAATTTTATCTTGTCAAAAACCTTTTGAAATATGGTGGGGACTGTTGGATGTTTCAATATGTTTTGAAATATTAACGATTTTTTGTTGTTAACAATTCTTTTTATCTCCAAATATCGATTTTATAATGGTTTTGTGATCATCTGACATCCATATGAGATATTTGACAATTATATAGATGCATTTGCAATGATCATAGAAACGGTTGTCTTATGATATGAACGCTCGACTCAAAGAAGAGTTTAAAGAACTGACAAGCTTAAAGAACGAGGAGCTCAAAAGGGGAGTCTTAGAAGTTGTCGAGAGGTCAGAAGCTGACGAGCCCAGAAGGGAGTCTCAGAAGCACAGTCTTGTAATGGTTCTCCTTAAAAGCTACAAGTTCTTCTCAATGGGTTTGTAGTGTGCATTTATTTCTTCACAAATCGACCTTTATTCTGCAACGACTTTCCAACAGATTGTACCAACGGACTCTATTTGTGATTAAATAAAAATTGAACTTTAAGAGACAATCTTCAATACGAATTACCTAGAGGATTTCCTTTGATTATATTCTTTTTTCTTGCTAGGTTATACACATAATATTGTTCTTGTTCCTTCTAATATTCATTGACAAAAATATAGAAAGAAGGTCTATTGTATCTTGGGGTGATAGTATATTGGGAGCGATAGCCGCTAGAAACCTTATACACCGAGTTTCGTTGCTCCAAGGGATAGAATTCCCTTAAGGATAGTGCTTGCACGCCTCAGATGATTCTCATTACTTCATCCATTTTTTCATCACTTTTACCAACAAGTTCTTGACTGAGATCCCCCTCTCTCTCACTCTTCCATTCTCTCGACTTTCTGAAAATGAATTGCCGACCTAGCATTCTGTGACATAAGACAGCATTTATAAAGCTTTTTCTGTTAAATTTTCCTCTTTTTACGAAATAGTCCCCTGGCTTTTTGATGTTTGCAATTTCGTTCTAGGGAAAGAGTTTTGTTCAATTGTACCGCCTCAAAGGAATTTACGGAGCCATCGAATGGGTTTGAAATTAGGCCTTTTTTTGATTAATGAACTTTAACATTTACAAAGGCCTTTTTTCCCCTAATTTAGAGTTTAATGAGCGTTCAAGCTTAATTAGGCCTTGAGGCCTCCGAAAATTTTGGCATTCTCCCACTGCTGGCAGAAATTCTACAAGGGTATTGCCTAGTGTTGACACCAAATTTTGATTTTTCTTTTTTCATTCATATTACACAAAATTGAGAATTAATCTCACCAAAAATATTTCTGCCATGCATTGCATATTTATTTTTCTACATGGCATGTTGCATCGACCGGGTGGGGAATTGAGATTAAATGACGAGCATGGATCCGAGCAAGCTTGAGGAAATTCGGGCTAAGGCTAGAATGAGTGTGCAGGGAAATTTATGAGAGTGTTTGGGAATTATCTGTCAGATTTTCTAGTTCAGTATGACTTTGAAAAATCTGAAGTAAAGAGTTTAAGAGATGAAAATCTTTTAAAAAATTAAATTTTGGATCCTGGCGGTTTGAAAGTAATCCTATGCCAGGCGGTCTAACCTACGCAGGATACATGAGAAACACCGACGGCCAACGGCATAAGAAATGCTTGCCGGAGAAGCGGCCAATGAAACCGGTAGAGTAGTAAGAGTGTCAGGACAATAGTCAGGTTAGACGATTAGAGTATCTGATCAAACGAAAAATCCCATACGCTACGGAAGGGTGAATCCGCTTCGCGGAGGCAGCAGCAGCTTACAAACCTAGGACAGACAATGCGAAATCGCATGAAAAATAGATACCACGAAGCATACCCTCTGCCCGATTACGAATAGAACTAAAGGTTTGCACAAGAAGGCAGCAGTGAGACTGCAACTACACCGCGTAATCCAGCTTCATCAATAGAGAGCTATTTTCTCTCTCTGGAAGAGCAACTCATGGTGGCGAAGCTGCAGTCTGAGTATAGGTTATATCAACTATAGTCTGTTAATGGCTAGACGACATTGCGACGAAACAGGTCAGAGAGAACAGAACAAGAGCAGCTAGCTAAAGGGGGTGATGCATGCAGCCGAGCAAAATGCGGGTAAAGTATAAACGCACAACGGACAAAACACTACGGCTTTGGTTGACCACGACACATTCACCAACAGATTCAGAACCTTGAAGAACACGGTCACGAAGATCTAGAGAACTCTGTTCTAGGTGAGTAATATCTCAACCAGTAGAGAGAGTGATTTCTCACAGAGAAACAAGTCTCCCTACAACTAGGCCAGAACGAAAGTCATAAAGCGATTACTCATGGCATGGAGCAAACGATAGCCAAGTGGTTGATATTTGCTATGGAACAATGAAATTGCTGTTCGTATATAATATTCGTGACGATCAGGCATCTAAACTAAGCACCACTATGAAGCTCATCTCAACGAGTCTACCTCAATGACGAATACGAATCACCCTCATTATAAATACTCAGATGAATGTTTATGCGATAGCAAATGCGAACTCAAAATAGGTGCATTTACCGGACAAAAATCCAGCTTCGGCATGTGCTGAATTTGCATAATAAAAGGTATGAAAATAATTCTCGATTGTGGATTGCCTAATTCATGCTACTGTGTAGTTGGTAATTCAGAATAGTTAGCATCTCTTAGCCCTTTGAACACATATGATTTGCAATTAAGTTGAAAAATTCACAAAGTTGATGTTAATTGTCAAGCATGTTTAAAACGGAAAACGAAGCCTTTTTGTGGCTGTAATTCAGATTATAAATCGAATTCACAAGTTCGTGAATGAAATACAATGCAACACCGTACACCATATAAGCACTCGTAATCATTATGCGCGAATTAATTGCCGAAAAGAGAC
>JAGVVM010009666.1:0-10437 GCA_019149425.1 Psidium friedrichsthalianum
TTGGACACGGCATTGAATATCCATTTGACCAGCATGCTTTCCGCCTGCAAGAACAAATATAAGTTCATTTGCAATTTACATGGCATTGAATATCCATTTTGACCAGCATGCTTTCCGCCTGCAAGAACAAATATAAGTTCATTTGCAATTTTACTTATTCATTACTCTCCAATTTATTTTTAGTACCTGTAAATAAAGACGGGCATGCTTTTTCATATTAGAACTTGAAAAGAGAAGCTTAGAGCTTCTATTGGCTGGTGTCGAAGGGTCCTGACCATACAGACGAACAACTGGCCTACAACCTTTGCTCCGTCAAAAAGAGGAAGATGTCTAAGAATCAGGCAATCCAAAAGTAAAGGCGTATCAGAAGGAGGCCAATCTGAACCAAGTTTCTCCTGGAAATGTACTGCAGATATCTCAACTGTGAAGGCTGTGGATTAAAGGAGACAAAAGATGAAGAAGCTCCTTAGGAGCTTGCTTGTAGACCATTTCAAGAGTCTTCTGCTCTCCATTATACTGTTACGATACAAAAGAAGACCAGCAAGCATAAACGCAAGCACAGGCCACCCTCCCCTTTCACAATGCATCAAAAGCACATTTTGTTGCCCTTCCAATGACAACCAGCTTTCGCTTGATTTGAGGAAGTGGTGTATCATTTCAAGTGGCAGCAGGGACACCCTCATACTGCCGCGGATAGTCCATCACCGTCATGTCATAATTAGACAAGAAGTCTGAGATTTGACTCCGCTTCTCCCCTTCTCTAAAGTTAAAGACCATGAAAGAAGCATCAGGAAAGTAATCCTGAAGCTGTGCTACAATGCCACCCATGTAAACCTTGTAGTCATCTTCTTCCAAGACATCCGTTGAGAAGCAACAATCAAAAACTGCAAGAGAACAATATTATATATATATATATATATATATATGTAAATAAAAAGGATGAAGCCAAATTTTCATGTTCAGTGCACTGAACAATAATAAAGCCAAGTAACAACAAGAACGGAATAAATCAGCTCAATGCTGCCACATTTTAGAACATTGAACATAGCTTCTCCCACCAACGAAGAGTAGAAGCATTTTACATGAGAAGATCAGAAAGAGTTCCTCCTCATAGAAGAACCGGTATCAATTTTGATCTAAAAAGTAAGGACACAAGATCTATCCAAACATTCCCCATAAAACAAAATGCCTTGCATAAGTGTTTAGAGTTTTTAGAATGAACATCATAATCGGTGGTGAAGGTATTACGAGCAATTTAGCATACGACCATAGAGCCCATTTCCCTCGGGAAACATCAAGAAAGGACTTCACCCCGTGAATTGCACTGTCTCTCGTGATATCGACTACCAATAGAAAAAAGACCAGTGCCAACTAGCTTGGGAAGCAAAGAACGAATGAAGAATCAGAAAACGACGCCCATTAGTGAATAGGGAATAACACAAAGCAGCATGTCAACAGTGGAAATGGACACGCCGTAAAAAAACTCGTCATTTTGCGATGATTTTCAGAGCCACCTTTCGGCTGATCAGGTGGACTTTCACTGTCCTAAATCAAACCCAGCTCGAGAAACACCTCTAAATAAAAATTCCTCAAAGTGGGATGAGCAAACTAAACCAGAATTGTGTGAACCCCAACTTGATGGATGATGGTTGCAACCCCCAGCACAACTTCCAAAATGCACATCAAAAGAACGCAAATTGAGAAGAAAAAAAATCTACCTAATTCGACGAGGAAACATCAATCATGCAGCTCCAAAAACCACAAGAAATGAACAGATGGTCTGCAAAGGGGTGAAAACGTACCATAGACTCTCTCGGAGATCTCAAGAAGCCTATCTGGCGGCTTCCGGTAAAAGAAACGTCTGAACAGCGCCATCTATGTGGCGCTGTTTCTCCGGCGATCGGATCCAAAACTCGGATTCCGTCGGACGCACCCGAGCAGATGAACGTTACGAACCCAATACCATAACGGATCTCGTGGCGCTCTAATCTCAAAACTCCTTCACAATCCACCAACTGCCATAAATATGCGACAAAACAGATCTACCCAACAACTCCTTCCCGCAATCAATCGAAATCAATCCCAACCATCGGGGTCCAGAGAAACCCAGCTGAAACGGACAATGCCAATCCAACAGAGAACCGATTGAGCCGCAATTGTTTGAAGGAAAGAAAAAAAAAAAACCCCCGCGGAATCGAGAGCTCTAAGAAACGGGAAATCCACAGTACCAAGCTAAGAATTGGATGAATGCTGGAGGTGGGTGAGGACGAATTAGGGTTCCGAGAAGATAGGGCGGATCAGGTGGGAGGAGGAGAGAGAGAGAGAGAGAGAGAGAGAAGTGGACTGAGATGGAGAAGAGGAGAGAAGAAGAAGAAGAAGAAGATACACACTAAGGTGAGACCATGACCCTCTCCCCTGCAACACGAGAGCCTGGAGGGAGATGGCCAAAAAGCTGAAGAGAGAAAAAAAAATTAAACATCAAAGTAAAAAAAAAAAAAGTTAGAAAAAATTCGGAAAACATGGTTGGGATCAACTGGATTAATAAATGGGATCATCCAATTGGATTGGTGTGTCTGTACACGTGGCAATGACGACTCTCCCTTTTCTGTTTAAAGACACGACATGATCCTAGAGAGAGAGGGAGAGAGAGAAGTAGGAGTGCGTTATGCGAAAGCTCGCGGCGTCATGAAAGGTTCGGATCTTTCTTTGGTCTTCCTTCGTCATGATTTTCCGAAGGGGGGGTTGCAACTGTTCAGTAATTTAGCTAGAAATAAAAGGACAAAATGACATAAAAAGCACTTGAATTTTATTTAACTCAACGTGTAATGTAGTTATGAACTTTTAATTTAACTAATATGATCATAAACTTTAATTTAACATACAATTTTGGTCTTTAAACTTGTAATTTGAACAATATGGACCCCATTTATATTAGTCAAATTAAAAATTCGAAGACCATCATATTGGTCAAATTAAAAATTTATAGACCACATTACATATTGGGTTAAAGTTCATGTACTATATTGGTCAAATAAAAGTTTAGAGACTACATTGCAATTTGGATCAAAGCTCGAGTTTAAAAGTTCAGGAATTATATTGATCAAATTAAAAGTTTATGGACCACCTGCACATTAGGTTAAAATTCATGGACCATATTAGTCAAATTAAAAATTCAAGGCTACATTGCACATTGAGTTTAAATTTAGGCGCTTTTTGTGTCATTATCCCAAATAAAAATGGTACATTTTTTTAGCGAAATTTTTTTTCTGAAAATGATCGCTTGTATCATTTGAATTACTTAGCCAAGGAAAAAAAATCTCCGTTATCATAACACTTTATGTTTAGATATTTTTGTAAAATAATGAAGATATATTTTTTCTTTAATTCCTTTTTGAAAGCGATATAAGTAATCATTTTATGGGAAAATATTTGTCAAATCATTCATGTTCTGTTAATAAGTCTTTCAAGCTGCAAATTTTCTAAGGCCCCAATTACTTGCGCTAATCCATAGAATTAGGTCTTTCGCTTTTTATTGGAAGCTATCACATTTCCTCCTTTTTATTTTGGATGAGTTAAAAAAAACTTGCAAACAACTCGATGTGATAAAATTGCTTACATTATTGATAAGTTACCGGCGGCAAACCAAGCCGATAAGTCGTCGGGCATGAAAATTTACTGGCAGTTTCACAATATTACTACCAAAGGAAAATTCGTTGGTATTCTAATATGAAATGTTGAAAATATCCATCGTTAAGATTCTTTTCTAATTTATTTAGAACGAGCTAGATTATCCTATTTACTCAATTCAATCACCTCGTGAAAAGTGTTGTGAGTTTCTTTTTTTCCAAATAGGAGGTACTCGGTAAATTCCAGAATAACAAAAATCTCTCCTTAGTTTTTTAATTTGTTCTCCGGAGATTCCCTCTTTGAAGGAAGCGTGACATTTCTGTCATAGATTTCGAAAGAGCGAGATGGATAATTCACCGACAATTTTATAAATCCGTTAAGATCTATTTACCACTCTCGGAGGCAGTTTTTAAGGAATAAAATGTTAATATATTTTAATTTGGATTTAAGATATATAATTCAAGTATTACTCAGAACCATGAGGAAAAGTTTTATTTTAATTTTCGATGGGCAGGTTTTAGCAAATCCCCAAAATTCCAGGTCTTTTACAGCAGATGGGGAGGATCATCGCGCTGCGTGCATTTCCTTCCCGCCTTTTAGCGCGTTACGGACATCGAAAAGCTCCTTTTTCCGGGCAACTGGTAATTTCCGGGCAAGCTGCCACGTCATCATTGAGATTGCTTTTTTTTTTTTGCAGTAATTTGATTATTGAGAGGGAATTTTTTTAGGGGTTTATATTTCGAGTGTTATTTCAATTTTTCAAGTAATCCAAATTTATTTCAAAGTATGCCCGAATCGCAAATTTTACTTTCTACTTAATCGGAATTTTGCGACGTGGGTACATTGATTTTTATTCCAAATTCGAAACGCTCAAAAAAAGTTCGTGAAAAGCAAATATTTTCATAGAGATTCACATGCAGCTTTCATTTTTTTGAAAAAAATAAGCAATATTTTAAATTTTGATGAGAGAAAATGCATTTTCTTCTTTTACTCCAACTCAAACAAAAAAGGCATTCTTCGTCTGCATTAAAAAAAAATATTACAGAAGGAAATATTCTAGATTGCATTTTCCACGCACACAGCATACATACATACATACATACATATCGTCAAGCATTATTGCATAAAGTTTCATTTGAAAACGAGAAAGCCCATTTCCAATAAGTAAATCACGGGCTTGAGGAAACATTTCAGCAAGATGCGAGCGAATCAAATTTCAAATTAATAGCAGCCTTACACGATAATACATAGGGTGATCAATTTCCGATTCGATCCAACTTCTCTCAAGAATCGAGAACCGGACCGAACAAATTAGTCTGGTCCAATTTCAGGGTGGTTCCATTGGACTAAAAAAATGTCCAAAAAAATGCACCATTCATGCTATGGTTCAAGAACAAAAAAAGGGAAAAACGTAAAGATGACTATCTATTGTGTTTTTTTTCCTCATAAATGCAGTACATACATGTCAAATTCTAGTCAGATGAGAGTACTAATATACCACGTCTCTCATATTAGTATTTTAGTTTTGACAGATTTTCGGTTACTTTTAAAAATAAAAATTTAGACCGGTCCAGCTCGGTCTCAAGCTCCTGAAACCAGACCGTTTGGCCACCGATTTCAAATTTAAGAACTGCGAACCGTATCGGATCCCCGCCCTATGCAATTAGGAACCAGACCATCGGCCCATTCCAATCTCAATCCGATCAATCCGATTTTCTCACTCCTAACAATACACACAGTTCTCCCACATCGTAATCGAGCTCGTGCCGTGCGACTGATCCATTCATGCTCGATGGGAGGCTGCTCTTGCCGATCCGTTGGTCCATTGTTTTTGTATGTTTTCATCGGGTAGCCCCACGCAAAAAAGCTCTGGGGTTGAGGTGGGCCACTTCTTGCTTCCCCTCTTTTGTGCACCAATCAATGCATGATTGCCTCATCTCCTTCTCTTTTTTTTCCTTTATAGCAAACCGTAACCCGAATTCGATCTCCTTTTCTTGCATCTGAAGCTCCGAGTGATCAAATCAGATTATTCCCCCCGAAATTACTGTAAAAGTTTCATGCTCGATATTGGTTTAAATAGCTGCTCGGTTCGTCGCAAATTCAGATGCCCGAGATTAGTGAGCTCGTAACGACTAGGTTTAGAGAAATATATAATGGATATAAAGAGAGAAAGAGGTTGTTCTGATATCATGTTGAAAAGTTCAACTCAAAAACTTAAGCTGATAGGTGAAGGGAGAACACATGAATATAAAGAGCATATAAGACCCGTTCTTAAGCGATGTAGGACAATAACTTCAACACCCCCTCTCACCCTCTCGAGTGCAATCCGGATTATGAACAGTGCGTGAAATTTGACTAATGGGGTGGACGCACAATCACAAAAGGATAACACTAGCTTTGATACCATGTTAGAAAGTCTAACCAAAAAGTTGAAATCGATAGGTGGAGGGAGACCACATGAATATAAAGAGCATATAAGACTCGTTGTCAAGCGATACGAAACAATAGCTTCAGTATGAAAATCTCTTTGCACGATGAGTAACAAAGGCCCAACCGTTTTTTCCACTTAATCCTAGAAAAGGGATCATCGAGTTCGCCATAGTGAGCAACGGGAATTTGCTCCAACAAGGGAGGGATTCTCGAACTTGATTCCTACGCAACATAATGTAGGCATCGGGGAAGTAATTTTCGAAGTAGATTACATGGCTAAATTAGAATTGGGTGATGCGGTAAATGAAGTTCAATTCTGGGTGAATTTGTTCCGCAAAAAACGAATGATCCAAAGACCTTTTTTTTTTTAACGATAATTGCTTGAATGACTTGCAAAGATGAATGGATAAATTATATTTTTATCGTTCAAGAAGATGTTTATACATTAATTTTTATCAATAATAAAAATATCTTTTATTGTCTAATTGTCTAGCAATTATTTTTAAGATAATGTTTTTTAATTTTGTAAAAATGGCCTAAGATGGACCTTTTCGTCTCGACTTTTCGTAATTCAATTTTTTTAACTTCACATGAATCGAGCCTAATAGAAACATTCATATCTTTTTTCTCTCGGAGTACACGTGTCACTTTGTCATAGCGTTTCGTTTAGCTGAGCAACATACGTCAAATAATGCAATGTCCCAACCATCGTACATGTCAAGTTCTTACAACTTTCGCCTTTGAGTAGAGTACAAAAGTGGCATACGAGAGAGTATTGCGATCTAAGCAACGTATCTTACACTTGTAATTTCTATCTTCTCGTTTCTTTTTTTCGTAATATTAAATAATCTTTTTCTTCATTATCAAGTCAAAGTATGATTAATATTTTATTGATGCCAATTTAATACTAAACTTTTTTGCATTGTGCCAATTGAGTCCATTTGATCAATTTTTAGTTGGAAATAACTGACATGGACGCTGATTGCTCTACGTGGTACGATTGGCAATTACATGAATATTTTTAATATAATTTCATTTTCTTTTATATTTTAATTTTTTTTGGTTTTTTTTTTTTCTTTTTCTTTTTCTTTTCTATTTATTGAGGGCCGGACGCCCTTGCCCAATGCCATCGAGGGTCGCTAGCCCTCACTTGAGGCTAGAAATGGTTGGCTGGTGACCCTCAATAAAAAAAAATAAAGTAAAGAAATAGGAAAACAAAAATTGAAAATTTGGAAAAAACAAAAAATAAAATATAAAAAAAAGTTCACATTAATGTCGGCCATACTATGTAGACAATCAACATCTACGCTAGAGATTTCAAATCAAAACTAGCCGAATGAACTCAATCGACATAAATGTAAAATGTTTAGGATTAAATTGGCAATAAAAAATTTAGGATTGAATTGGCAAAAATGTAATATGTTTTAGCCTTTTTTGACACTTTTTCCAACAAAAATGAATTATAGTAAATAATTTTCTTATAATATTTTTTTTATTTGTTTGTTTGGTCGCCTCTATCATTGGATGATATAAGCATGGAGATTAAGAGATGGACATAATTAAGGTACATGTTTAATTATTACAGGCGACCTTGCCCGGATGTTCTCGAGTTCACTAGTATAATTCCATTAATTGAACCACGTGCATATTGTACAACCCCTTCGAGTGCGAGCCCATCGAAATGCTTCCATGCCCTCATCATTGACATCCTTCTAGTTCATAAGTTTTGAGCGTGGCTGCATAGAAAAATTAAAAAATTTAAATCGGTCAATACTTCTTCGAATTATTAAGCCTCGTACTTACACATTTACTCCGTTAATTTTCGTCCACAAGAAAAATGCCGGCACCTTCGTAATTATACCTTTCTTTCGCCTTACGTGGTGATGACTTGGTCAAAACATTAAACAAAAACATTGAATGACGTCCATTTTGGCAAAAAATTCTAATTATTTAACCAATATTATCAAATAAAATTAAAATAATGTATTAAAAACACAAAAAAAAAAAAGAAGAAGAAAAGCAGAAACCTCCTGCCATTGCCTTTGTTTTTTTTTTTAAATAATTTTTTTAGAATATTCAATTAATGTTTTTGTTAAAAATTAGAATTTATGCCAAATGACTTCGTGCAGGAGCCACGTCATTGTCACATAAGTGAAAGAAGCTATTAAAAAAAGTCGCATTAGCATTTTTCGTTAATCTAAATAGACAAAGTTAATAAAAGATTTGATTGCATCAATTTCGTAGTTTTAAATTTGATTGTACTTTTTATTAGTTTTAAGATTTAATTGTACTTTCGTGATAAGTTTTAGACTTTTAGTATACATTTCATAAGCGATTAGTTCTTTACATAATTTTTTTTTTAATTAATTGAGTGGTCATGGGGAGATATTTACGGTCTAAGAAATCAACATGCCGCTGTGACGGGACGACATTCGAAATTCTCAAATCAAATCACGTGGCCAATCATGCACGTGCTCTTTGGTGGGTGTGGGGTCCGCCACGAGGGTAAAAAAGGCCACTGCAGGCAGCACGACATGTGCCGCATCATTTGCCTTTTTTTTTTTTTTTTCCTTTTGGGGGTCGAAATTTACTTTCTTCTTCAACCGTTTGTCTAGAGTTATTTTGCTAAAGCCGTTTTTAGTATCACGCGCGCACGTCGGTGTCGAGTTCGAGCAATGTTTATTGTGCTGCAAAGCATAGTGCCACGACTTACATACCGTGCGTCTCGAGAAATCGAGCACGATGCACTAGGCCACGATCTGATTAGATCGCGAGAGCCATCGCCAGCCCAAGGTCCCTACCCCGATGCCAAGTCCCTAGTGCTCTTAATGCTACGATCGCCGTCTCCATACGTGAAATTTTGTGAAACCACCGTTAACTATTTCAAAAGTAATGTCTCATGAAGCCTCACATGGCATAAAATAGGAGATCCCAAGTTCAAACCTTTTCAAGTCACATTTGTCTCCCTAATTAATTATTTCACCTTTAGCACTGACAAAGAGATCAGGCTAAGTAAAGGGAGTGATAGAATATAAAATAATAAATCACGCATTTATTTAACAATTTAAATAATAATTATCAATTGTTATAAAAGCTTGAACCGTTAAATAAATGCGTGATGTCCACAAATCGATCGTCGGGATGACGAGAAACCAATGGCCTCACTAGCCGCTTCACCGTATCGTGTTTCCAAGTGCGGATCAACCCGCAAACTCGGCAAATGTCGACCCAACTCCTTAATTTGATTTTTTCCCCCTAGAACTTAAATTTAAATTTATGGACCTAAGCAAGTCCTAAACCTACTTTGTATGAATTTTGGAACGTTAATTTCGAGGGTATTCCTTAGAATGAAGGGAGAAAAAAAATAAATTCTTTCAATTCGGGGGGTGGCGGTGGAAAATAGACTCCACGTCATTTTCGAATGACTACTATCGACTAGGCTCATATAGTAGCGACCCATGCTTAGGGTAAGTCATCGGAGTTTCGGCTCCCGCGTTGTCAGCTTGTGCTTCGCACATTGTTTGTTTTACCGCTTGCTGGCGACGTTTCCCCTGTTGTTGTGAGATAAATGCGCGGTATACATAGGTCGGTAGTCGGGACGACTGAAACCAGCATCTCCCCTGGTTGCTTTGCGGTGTCAGGTTTCCTAGTGCGAATCGACCCGCGAACCCTGCAAATGTCGACCCAGCATCCTTAATTTGACTGTTCTTTATGTTTATTTCCCTAGAGCTTAAATTTAAATTTATGTAATTTGGTCAAGCTAGGAATTTGCATGGGGGAATGATATCGACCGGGGCACGCCACCATCTTCATCTTTTTACGATTTCAACGTGGTAAATTTGCAACGGCTAAAACCCCAAAGTTCCCCGAGTGGACCGGGCCGTAGAACGAGTTGGGGGAAAGAGGAGAGATGCTCATGATGTGGTTGTTAGACCGCGATAATGACGCGATCGCTGCTTTTGGACACGCCCTTATTAATATTAAACCTGTTTTTGTTTTGTTGTTTTTTTTTGTTTTTTTTTTTTTTTTTTTTGGGGTGGGGGGGGGGGGGGGGCCCACTTTCTCCTCTCAAATTATAGGCTAGCCTACGGCTCGTTCTAGATTTCACATTATGCCTGTCACCCATTACATGTTGTCGTTTTTAATGTTTTTTTTTTCAGCACCTCCTAATTCATGGCCACATCAAATTCATATCATGAAGCGATTTAGTAAATTGATGTAAAGACCTTATTGTTCATAAAAAAGAATTGGGGGAAAGTACCAAAAAGAGCCGTAAATTTATTGCATTTTTTTTTTTACCTAATCAATCTAAATCTTTTAGTTGTCTTAATTAGTCTTGAACATTTTTTTTTTCACGAATTGTCTAATTGAGTACATCAA
>JAGVVM010009667.1:0-17954 GCA_019149425.1 Psidium friedrichsthalianum
ATCTCTGTGTACAGTTAATACAGACTTTCATTTAAATCAAGAGCTGATATCCTTACGTGTTTAAACATGTCTTGTTGTGTAACATGCTTAATGTCATCGGCTCTGTGGCTTTTTTAAAGGTGGGACTGAATAACTGATCTTGTTCATTTCAACTTGGACTGGATCGACACGATACAATTATGATACTGGCACAAATTATGACAGAAAAAAAAAAAAACAACATGAGTTACTTACCTAGGCAGCTGCACATAAACTTATGTTTTATAAGTTTGTTTACCACTTGTAGGTTGCAATATATTTGGTAGTACTGGGAAACTTGCTCTGACGTGTTTCCAGGTTATTGTCCTTTTCTGGTAACTCGATTTGTTGGAGATAATTATCTAATACCTTTCATGAAAACTGGCATGGACTCTGTCCAATTTAGAGAGACATTTCTTTTATGTGTTGCACAAGAATGGATTGGCACGTTTAGCATTGAAATTTACCAATGCAAGCATTGCCGTAATGTCAAGGCGCTTGCTCTGTGTTTTAATTCCGGTTTCATGCGTACCCACGCAAATATAATCCCAAGATCGCTTCCACCCTTTTCTTGTGCAATTTAGTTATTCCTGCCTCCCTCTCACCATCCTAAAAGCATCCCAGGAGTTGCTTTCTTGTCTCAGCCTTCTCGCTAGCTTTGCGTGTCCGAACCATATACCCTATATAGGGGTCCGGCGTTGATATCATATTTGACATTTCTAGATAATTGGGTATTGTTTAGCTTTTGGTTCTATCACAGTGCGACAAGATTCCCTTTGGTCGCTAGATGGTGGCTCCTAGTGGTTCAAGAACACTAGGCCAAACTTTCTTCAAAAGGTGTGGTTCCTATAACATTATGAGAAATCCATCCTCAACTGATCTTACACACCCAATTCAGCTCAGCGTCTATTCCCTCGAGTGACACATACTAACACGTTAAGTATAAATAACTAGTTTTGGCTTGCCATGACCTCATTAGAGAGCGGTATCATCTCCGCAACCAGTTTGTGCACGAGTAGCGCACCCTGCCTTCAGAGCTCTCAGAATTCTATCTGTCTACTATACCCTCGAACATCAGCTCCAAATAATTTGTGCATAGGAGGCCAACCTCCCTTTGAGCTCTTTAAATTTAGGCCTTCAGAGTTCTATCCCATTCTATGCTAAGAATCATAGCACATGCGCTGATGCCAATCCTAACAAACTAGTTTATCATCTCTTCTCATCACTCACCCTTTCCTTGCGCGTGACAATAGTTCCACACTCACAACTACGAGAAACAAGAGAATGCAGTCCATGATTCTCCTAAACCGATTTTGCAATACCTGCGTTGCGTACTACTTCTCGGCTTCACATTTCTCAACATCAACAACCACCCCTTCTGAGACTTACTGAATGGAATGCTCACCCAACACAACAGACCACCCACTCCATCGATACTTCCCTCGCTTAAGCTGTTCGTGAATCGCTAGACACGTGCTCACCTTGGTTATTGTGTCATCCTTAGCCAACTGTACACCCTCGACAACACTTTCTTTTGCCTACTAAACTTCTCCTGATCGCACATCGATGGATGTTTCTCTCCTTTTTGAAAACGTGGTAGCAAACCTCCTCTTATCATTCGCCCATAGAACCAAGAACGTTTTCTCTATTCGGTGAGTAATTCGGTTCATTCCTATCCTCCTCATTGCCATCATAGAAGCTTAATGAGAGCCTCACTTTATAAGAGCCCTTTAGCCCCGGCAATCACTCCTTGCCCTCGTAGGAGTAGTTAGACCGTAGACTCTCTCTGAATTAGGGGTGTGCAACCGGATCGGTTTACCTGGAACTCGGATCGGACCACCCGAAAAACAGGGCTGGGAATCGGTTCCTATTCAAACTAGTCCGAGAACTGGTTCTAATTATTTAGAACTAGTTAAATTGGTTCGGCTCCCCGTTCTAGGTGAAGATCCACATGGATCGGTTTTAGAACCTGTTTTTAGATATTGTTTAAAAAAAAAAAAAACTAAGTCTTCGAGTCAAATATGAATCAAAGTGGGTTTTCAAGTTTTTTGACTTGCAAGACAAAAGAAGAGATTATTAGCGGATTTTGGTGGTAGTGCGATAGGAAGACTTGCACTTGTTAATTCAACGTTTTGGAGGATCATACTATTACCTATTATTATATTTTTGGAATGTTGCTTTTGGTGGATTGTAATTTTTATTGCTCATATTATGGATTGTTTTATTATTTATTTTTACTTTGGATCATTTCATTGATACTCATACTATTTTGATGGAAAAAAATGAATCAAAAAAGAAACAAAGGAAAAATAGGTTCTCGAGAGACCCTAGAACATGGTATGTTCTAGGATTCCAAATAGTTTTTAGGATAAACATGGTAGGTTCTCGATTCCAAAAACTGAGAATCGGTTATAATAGGGTCGGGTTCAGGGTCTAGGTTTGGACCCTACCCACCTAGCCCATGCTCACCCCTCCTCCGAATCATCCACCTATTGAGAGATCCTGCTTTGATACCACTTGTTATGGAATAGATTCTTGGCAGTGGAATATTGCGTGCGGCACCTGGTGAGCCGAGAGCACCATGCCAACCTTCCTTCTAAAGATTGTTGCTAAGAACAGTACAACGAATCCCATCCTCAACTAGATTATATCACACTCAGTTTAGCTCAGATATTCAATGCGCAAATGATGGCCATTCTGTTTCTCTATTTATGTTCCAAACTTGTTTCTAGACCAAGTTTGAAACAAAAAAATTTTCGGTAACATAATTTCAATTTTCTATTTCTTGAACAGGAATTTGTTCTAGAAATAGGATTGGAATAGAAATGAGAAGTTAAAATTTTTAGGTTTTTTGTTTCTGGAACAGAAATGACAAATAAGAATTCTTATCATCGCTCATTCTCTCTCACTCACATTGCGGTCGCCAGCCCGTCATCCACCTGCTTCCGGTTACTAGTTTGCCGTCCGCCAGCTCGTTGATCGCTGGTCAGCCGTCCACCGGCCTCCAGTCCGCTGTTCACGAGCCCACCATTCACTATCTCGCTGGTTTGTTGGTTCGCGCCCGCAACCCTAGAAATTTTATGATGTTATCAAATGAATTTCTATTCTAGGAATGGAAATATTATGTCATTATCAAACGCGTTTATTTTTCTTAGAAACTCGTCCAAAAATTAGAAACATAAAATATATTTTTGGCTAGAAATTGATTTCATAACAAAATGATTATCATTTACGCCCTCAGTCTCTTGAGTGAGAGGTATGAAATACTTCAGTAACAGTTGGATGTAAATAAACAACTCAATTGACGTAAAACTAACAGCAAAAAATCACCGGATGTTCAAGCCCAAGCAAAAGCTCGTGTACAGCTTATTCAAGAAAATCATGTACATTGTCTTCGTTGTGCGGCTCCTTCACTGTGCGGCTTCCAAAGGAATAAAATATATGCGGCCATGTCAGGAAAGCAAGACAAGCAAAGTAAAAATCCTTTTGCTCCCACTTTATTTTTTTTTCTCCTTGTAAGCCTTTCTGGCTCACACGTAAAAATATATATTAAAGAGAAATGATCATGTGGCTATCATTAATCTATTGTGAGTTTAATAGCTTATTTGAGCTAAAAAATAAAAATAAAAATTGAAAATTTTTGTGGGGTCCCCTTCTTCAAGAATTTATGACCTACAATATATGTTGTTACTCTCATAATCACCAAAAAAATTATTATGCTAGTAAAGCCTTATATGAAAGGACATGTGAGCCTCTCTTTTGTATGGATAAAAGAAAGTGGTTAAAGGTTTTGTCAAACTTCTCTTTCTTGTGGATAAAAAACGACGAGCAAGATTGGAACTTCAATGGAATCCAATACTTATCCCAGATAAACAAGTCAAATCTTGGATATTTTTTCTCCAACAGAAAAAAAACAACTCCTTTATTTAAATCCACTTCTCACGACCATAGATGAATTAAGAAGATATATTGCACATGGTGCTTAAACTTGAGACATTGTTTAACAGGATCATCCCATATGGAGCCTCACAGTTTTGTCCATTGGCGCACAGGTGGGTACTTTCCCAAGAGTCACCCATAATCCTATGTGCTTATGTGTGTGTGCGCGTGTGCGTACTGTAATCATCTCCCCCTTTTCGGTTTGCAATTTGGTTCATTTCTTCCATCTACACCATCCTAAAAGCCTGTCAATAGTTGCTCCTTGTCCGAATCCTCTTGCCTCAGCAATCTCTCCCTGCCCTTATCGGACCAGACCAAGTCGTTCCAACATAAGCACATAGGAGCTATCCCTAGTTAGAGCTAAAGCTAGGACTCCTCCTTTTTTGTTGAGGACTTTCAGCGTTTGATAATAGCATAGAATTTCTCATTGAAAGAGAATTTAGAAATTGTGAAAAGGTTGACTTACTTTGAATTTTGATATCGACATGGTTTTCCAGCTAGGAGGTCTTCAATACTACATAAGAATCAAACTTTGGCTACCAAAGAAAAAATCAAATGTTAAATGCTAAAAGTAAAAAGTAGTAAAAAAAATCAACCTATCTAAAATGGGATCATGACCAAAAAAATTTTAAAACCTATTGCAATTGTGTCAATTCTTTTGATTTTTCATTTTACAAAGGATAAGAAACGGGGGTCCTTACCAAAAAAAAAAAGGATAAGAAACGGGGTATGTTAGTCAGATTAGTCTTTTTTTATGCTTAGTAAGCCAGATTTACTAAATAGATCTTTCCATAATTGAGACAGCATATGTAATATCGTTTCTTTAGCTTAAATAGGATGCATGAGTGAGTGGTTGTGTTGGAGGAACATCTCAACAAGCAGGGCATATGATTGATTTGCAGGAACATTCAGGGCACATGTCTCAGACAATGGCGTTATCACCTGAACTTACAGTACCCCGGTATATTTCTTCACTTCTCTTTCCCTCTCTAATAATTGACATTCTGCTAAACTAAAGTAACTTTATAGGAGCTTGAAGACAGTCAAGAGTCGAAAATAATGGAATTATTGGAACTGGAAGTAAACGACGTACGAATTGTTGGAATCCTTGGGAGAGATGGCATTGGAAAGACTGCTCTTGCCAAGATGGTTTATGACCAAATATCCATTCGCTTTGAAGCTTGCAGTTTTCTTGCGGAGATTGAAGAAACGACACAGCAACCTGGTGGTGTTTCAGTATCTTCAAACCAAGTTGATCTTTGATATTCTGAAACGAGAGTATGAGGTTGCTTCTGCTTTCGTCGGAGTAGGACTTTTGAAAGAGATATTTAGAAATATGAAAGTTCTCATTGTTCTCGATGATGTGGAGAGGGGGCACCTCCTCAAGGCCTTTGTAGGAGCTGAGCTTGATTGGTTTGGTTCTGGAAGCAGAATAATTGTCACCTCAAAAGAAAGAAGCGTTCTCCAAGGGTTTGTTGATCGAGGTTTGGCTCCATCATGTACGATGTTATTCGAATGCATCATAATCGAGCTTTCTACTTTTTCTGGCGCTGTGCAATCGGAAAGAGTGATGAACTAAACAGTCATGATTTACCTTCGTATGTTTCTACTGCAAAGCATAGTCAAGGCTGCGAAGGGACTTCCACCACTTCTCGAAGTTTTTGGTTCTTTTCTGCGCGATAAAGGACTAGAAGAATGGATTGACTTCGAAGATCTAATACAACAATCTCAGGAAGATCCCCAGAAGATTCTGAGCAGAATTTATGATGCATTAGATAAACAGCAAAAGCTGATGTATCTTGATATTGCGTGCTTTCCTCCGGATGTGGATTGTAGGATTGCCTCATATATGTGGGATGATTATGATCAGCCTAATGAGGTAATGGAGGTCCTTCAACGTATGTCCCTAATAAAAAGGGAAGAAAATAAAATAGGCATGCACAGCATGCTAAGGTGCCTTGCCAGGGAGATTATTCGGAAAGCTTTGCATGATCCAGGAACAGGCGTTGGATTGTACGATCCTGCCATGGCCCAGGGCACGAACAAGGGGAAAAGGGTACGTCGGGAAAAAAGTATTTTCTTCAAAAATGTTCATGCATGAAGCATTTTTCTTTAGCTTAAGGGAGTTTTGGGCTTCCATTGTAATTATTCCATTGTCTGAAGACTTTCACGTTTCTTTTGTTGATTTTTTGTGCTCCATCGTACAGAAAGCAGACCACCTTAACACTGAAGTGGCAGGCCATGAGATCCGGCTGAACAAGATATTTCTCAGCTTGGGTCGCGCCAATAGTGTTGTAGCATTTGCAGATGCCTTGTTGAAGGTTCGGTGGCTTCATTGGCAAGGGTGCCCTGCAGATCCAGCCAGCACTCATTTAGAGGAAAATAAGAACCTAGTTATTCTTGATCTTCCATGGAGTAAGGTTACAGAATCCTGGGTTTGTTGGAAAGGAAAATCGGTATTTTATAGTTCATTTTTTTGATGTGCTTGTATTTGCTCTTAAGTATGTTCGGAGTTCTAAAGCATCTGAACTTTTTCCCTTGTTTTGCAGATGAAGTGTTTGAAAGTTTTGAATCTTACCGGGTGTGCTGACTTAATAGTTACTCCCAGCTTCTCCTCTTGCCCAAAGTTGGAGATGCTGATTCTCGAGCGATGTTCTCGATTGGTTCATTTGGACCCTTCAATTAATGATCTGAAGCTCTTGGTTACCCTGAATTTGAAGTTTCTGCTCCGAACTTACCATGTTGCCTGTGGAAATGGGTGGGATGAATGCTTTGAGAGACCTCCTGATCGATGACACTTCCGTACGAGAACTTCCTGCGTCGATAGGCAAATTGTTTCAGCTGCAAAATCTTAGTGCCACTAATTGCTTCTCATTGGTTTGCGTTCCTGATTCAGTTTGCAAACTTGAAGCTCTTTCAGTGCTAGCCTTTGATGGCGCCAAAATACTTGAGCTACCCAAGTCAATTGGAGACTTGAAGAATCTTAGACGTTTGTCTTTGAGGGATTGTCGTCGGCTAGAAATGCTTCCGGACTCGATTGGTGAATTGGCCGACTCATTAGTAGAGTTGGATATTTCTGGCACAGGTATTTCACAATTGCCCGATTCGACTGAACATTTATGGAAACTGAAAGTGCTGAAGATGGATTCTTGTTTCATAACGCACTTCCTCCTCGCATTGAATATTTGACAAACCTGGAAGAGAAAGTTCCATGCCTCCTTATGTAGGAATTTGGAGGGAGAAATTCCGCGTGGTATTTCGCTACTAGGTCATCTTAGAGAACTCAGGCTTCGAGGTACTCGTATATCCAGCCTTCCATCAGAAATCAAGTACATGTCAGTCTTCAGACTCTTGATTTGTTCCACTGCAAGTGTCTCAAAGAGTTGCCTACCTTCCTCCCCCTAACCTAAGAGACCTCAATATCAATACCGAGTTGACGAAAATGTTAGAATCTTCAGAATTCAAGCCGTTGGTCGAATTTGTTACAAAAAAAAATATAAGAATCTTCAAAATTTAGAGTTTTGTTGACCTACTTTTTCTCGATCAATATTGTTTCCCTCTTTCTTATGTTTCCAGTTTTCCATCTCAATGTGGTGTATATGTGTCGATTTAAGCATAGTCATGAATTTCAATGACTGTCGGTAATTTCATAGCAACACATATTCACTGGTAAGGGAAAATGCTGTCATGTTGAAAATTAAACACCAGAGCAATGCTTTGTGTCATCGGAAATTTCCCTTTATCGTGCATATTACCCGTATATTGCTTTCCTGAACTTTGACGATGTCGCACGATAGCACCAAATTTTGAGAAAGTTACATATTATCCTCTTCAGCTTTGGTTTTTGTTGTTGACGCTATTTCCTCCCTCCCCCCCCCCCCCCCCCCCCCCCCCCCCCCGCATGCATAGCAAATTAAACGTTCCCTAACAAGGGACTTGCTCATTTTTCTTGACTAGAATAATCTCTACTACATGGTAAGTCAAGTTAAGAACTTAGAAAGGATGTATGACGAATGAAATTAGCAATGACACTTAGGGTTATGTAGACTAGAAAGATGAGGCATTGGGACAAAAACCAAAGTTGAAGAGTTAGCCTGGAACATTTCAGAGTTCGAGGTCCATCGTGCAACGGTATAGGCCTGAATAAAAAATTTGCCTTCTTCATCTGCAATAGCCACACTCATTCTTCTCAAACACAATCTTCATGCCTTCTCAACTAACTTCCCCACACTCAGAAGATTCTGATCTATCTTGGGAACATAATAAACATCAGATATTAACTTCACTCCTCCAGTGCCTTCAAGCAACACACTGCCTCTTCCTTCAACCTCTAGATGGTCACCATTCCAATGTACTCCCAATCTCACTTTAGTGTTGACTGATTTGTCATCTTAGTGGAAAAGGGTCTCAGTTCCTGACATGTGATTGGTGACAAACAAAACCATGTCCACGAGCCATCTATAAACATGAGACCTGAGTGTCACATAAATCAAAGGAAAACAAACGGTTTGCTCCACTTCACCTGCAGCAGCTTGAGCTTCTCCTTGCTGAGAACTCTTTCCTTTGCAGATTCTCTCTATAGTCCCATCTTCCCACACTTTCTACACTTCACATTTGGCCTCCTCCAACACCTAAAGAAGGGGTGACCCTTCTTCCCCCAGTGCATTTGCAGCTTCATAACTCCCTTCTTGTTTTTCGTGTGCTATCAGCAACACCATAACCGGTCTGTTGAGCACAGGAATGGTTGGCCTTGCATTCTTTTTCTCACCACTTCCATTACTTAACTCTTGCCTGCATTGCTCCTTTCAGTAGACTCATATCCTCTCCTTAGTACCCTCCAGATCGCTCTGTGCTTGAGAGCACTAACTACTTCACATGCAAATTGCATCGTTGAGATTTCTCTTGTGTTCTCAAGAGATGCCACAGTAGCTTCAAATCTCTCAGGCACAAAACATAGGAGCTTCTCAACGAGTCTTTCCTCCCAAAGATCAGTGCCTAGAGCTGCACATTTATTTGCTAAATCCAGAGCTTATTAGCAAAATCTTGCACTGATTCACTCTCCTTCATCTTCATCCTTTCTAGTTCCCTCTTAGGTTCATTGCTTTCATTCCCTTTTATCTTCTATTGCCCTCATATTCCTTCTTCAGAAAAATTCCAAATAGCTTTTGCAGATTCCAGATTCATAATCCTATAAAAATAACAGAGAAGTAACAGCAGCATACAGACTTGCCTCTGCCTTAGCCTTTCTTTTGTTGTACGCTCCTTATGGAGCTTGATCTGATTGAGAGTTGGATTTTCCCCCAGTGGTTGCACTTCGTAGTCATCTTCCACTGCCTCCCACAAATCAGCTCCTTCAAGGAATGCCTGCATTCTCACTTGCCAGACTTGATAATTGCTCCCATCAAGGATCAGGAGTAGGAGTAAATGCTAGCTAAGCCAGCAATGGTTGATGCAGCTTCCATTGCACAGCCCTTAAGATGTCTTTAGCTCTGATACCAAATTGTTGTATTTTTCACTCAATCCTCACACACTCTCATTCACTATCTGCAGAGATGTTGCAGAGCACACACACACTCAAACTAATTGTTCGAGAAAAATAGAGAGTGCACAGGAGAATTGGGGCAACACCACAAAAAACTGATACTCCATTCAATATTAAATACAAGCATAAAATAACTGACCACTAACTCCACTTCCTTAAAATTAGGAAAAACAACTTAAACAGAAAATAGAAACAGTCTAACTTGCCTATGAGGAACCTATGACTCTGACCCTAAAAAGCTGAACAAGCATAAACAATAAGACATAAAGAAAAAACATAAAACATCAGGTCCTAATACGTCATCTAACAAAAACATGAGTGATGGATCGATGAAGAGACAGAGTATGAGGACTAGCGAGCTTTCTGCAGCCAACATATGTATCTAAGAGGATGGATTTCGTTGATGAGGAGACAAAGGAGTAATTGGAGGAAGTTTGATTGCTTCTCTCTCTCTCTCTCCATTATTCGTGGTTCCTCAATGAGCCGCTTCAATGTGTCAAACAAATTCGGCAACAGCAGTGTCCTGAGGTTTTTCGATTGTAGATGATTGATAGCGCCAGAAGATATCTAGTAATGAATATCCATCCTAGCGGCCCATTATAGATGTACCCATCAGACAAAATTGTTTCGTAAGACGGTCCAAGTGATTATTCTGAATAAAATGAAAGCAAGGGAGGAATCACTTGTTCATCGTTTCAAAAGAATGGCTACTTGCTCTGCTCTGAAATTGTTTGAAGCCGGTTTTCGAAAAGCTGGGTAATGGTACTCTGCCAAGAGCTATAACTTGAAAAAACAATACAAGGGCATACTGTTTTTTCATAGGAAGCATTGCATAGACAAATGATCTATGTATTCATTGACTGACCCACGCTAATTAACTTTCTTAATCTTCTTCTAGGTAAAATAAGGAAAAGTCCCGTTATGATAGACTTTAGAATCAACGTCTCTGTGTTGATGCAACACATGGGAAGATTAGTTCTGTAATTATATCGGATGATATCATGATTATAGATTAAGTGTGTTCCAAATTTTAGTTAAACTAAGAATATTTGGACATCGAATTGTCTTTTATCACGATATATCAAATATAAAAGAAAAATCTACTTCTAATTGGAGAGAGAAATTTTACTTAATTCAGCAAAAATATTCCTCTTCAAAAATGTGATCTCCCATAAGTGCTCAGGCCAGAACATGCTGGCTAGTTACAAGTAGTTGAGAAAGTTTTTTGGTGTTCTGACTATATGATCCTTCTATTCGTCCGGAGAGATGACCCCCTAGCCAAAACCACCCCCAGCCCAGCCCAAGTAACCCCATTCAAAAACCGAGAACATGTTCTGGGCTTGTTTTCGTCTTTCACCCGTGTAAGAAATCTTCGAAGGTATCTTGCGCATGCGAGGGCGTCGTCCACGATTGTCACCGGGTTTGGCTTACGACTTTGAAAAAACATTAAGAGTTTCGAGCATTCCCATCACACAGCCAGGAGTTATACCTGCTACCAATTCTCTCTGAC
Source organism: Psidium friedrichsthalianum (assembly GCA_019149425.1). Taxonomy (NCBI): domain Eukaryota; kingdom Viridiplantae; phylum Streptophyta; class Magnoliopsida; order Myrtales; family Myrtaceae; genus Psidium; species Psidium friedrichsthalianum. Next base: position 11,010 of record JAGVVM010009667.1, read on the forward strand.
GTACGTTAATTCCTTCCGACATGGCTTCCAAAATCAATTTTTCCATTCGGGTTATGTTTCTTGGAGATGTGCAGATTGTTTTTTTATTGGATTCTGACCAAAAATATCCTTGTGTCCATTCGCACAAGTGAAGAGATGTTCCACCGTTCCAGGGCTTGTCGACATAATGGGCAAGTGGATCAGGTAACAACTTGCGTTTATGCAGATTCTCCTTTGTGGGTAGTGCATTTTAAACAAAAAATCCACAAGAAGAATCGTATTTTGGTGCTTTGCTGGATGACTGTATGTTATTATATGCAAATCTTGACGAGAAGGATCCGTCCATGTTTCCTGTCCGTATAGCTGATCTTTGCTAGAATTGGAATAGAGAGGGGTAGTTAAGATTTCCCGCACAATCTGTTCATCAATGAGTCCTATCAGTTTTTTTACATTCCAAATCTTTGCTTAACCAATGGTAACTTTATACATTAATTTATATAAACAATTGGGCCCATGGACATAGACTTTGTTTTTGGGTCATTTCAAAATGTTTTTTCCTTCATACGGTGATTTCATTTTATTAATTCTCACGTCGCAAAACTAATAAATATTATGAAATTGTCCATTGTTGTCAATACTTATCAATCCTTGGTGGTTTGCTCCTGATATAAATCGTCACTGTCCCCAATATAGAGTCATATCCTCAACATTGAGCAAATGGGATCTTTTTAGGTCACCGGGCCGGACTGGTTTTCAAGCATCATTTAACAAGAAATTCCGGGATGTGAATCGGAGATGACGTAGTCAACATGGTCAGCGTGGCTTTTAAGCAAGAAAAACACTTCATCGGATTTGAAACAGACGTATGTGATCCAAGTAATATGATCCAAAGCCTCCAAGATGACTTGGAAATGGGATGAGGATGGAAGGTTGTTTCCTGGCTTCTTCAATTGCGGTCAATAGAGAAGCCAGTGATCTTATAATGCTCCGCGCGGTCCACGAGATATTATATATTAATGAGTATTACAAATCTCATACCTTTAATATATAGTTTTTAATATACCAAGATAGATAATTAAGAATTACATTGGAACAATTCCGATTTATTAGTTATTTTATTCAAATTTATATCGCTCTAAAGATGGGGCTAAAGCATTAGAGAAGGAATTGCTTGTTCACCATGAATTAAAAGTCTGAGTTACTAATCATTCATTTCACACTGGAAAGATAGTTTGATATACTAAGCCTTCAAAATTTTCATTTAAAAACATTATTTTCTTATTTATAATGCTTGAAGATCGGATAGTTAGATAGCACAATATCACGCATATGTTGACTATAGTAGATATTTTCATTGATTATAAGCATCATTAAGTCGTTTTTAGATTTGAACGAAAAAGCACAATAATTTCTGTTTCGATGTTGCCGTTTTGGCGGAGGGTCTCTTTTTTTTTTTTTTTTCGATGCTTGGCTAGTGAAACGTTGGGAGAATATCTCACGGTGCAAAGCCGCTGTGTGAATGCCTTGCGGAGTTTATGCAATTTCTTCGTCTAGGATTTTTTGTCAGGACCACTACCTTTTTTCAACTGTCTAAAAGAAGCATCTCACGTTGGTACAAAGACAGAAGAGGTCATGTGTTCTAAATCTTCCAAACTCCTATCTGCACTCTCTAATGAAAAAATTTCATGTTTAGTACTAAGCAACGTGGAATGGAATGTTAGAACAAATTAAACATTACCCATCTAAATTTTTAGGAAAAAGTCCCTCTCCGTTGGCAATAATACCACAAAATCTCACATCGTTGTGGCGAAATGTGAGTGGCCAGGTGAACGTCTTAGGCACTCTAGTCTTTATCAAGTTTGATAAGGATTTAGCCAACCCTGATCGAAGAAATACTACGGAGGCTTCACTGAGCGAGATTTTGTCACCGCCCCGACACCCCCACGAGCCACGTAGCATCCTTCTGTTACACCTGTACGGCTCGAATGGGTTGACTATACGACGGCCCAGAGAACCGTCAGTAACCAACAACGACCTCCCCAGAGTTTTGTACCAACGGAAGCGAGCTACTTCATCCCATACATCGAATAAGGACCCCCTCGACGACGATTCGAACGAGAGACAGACGAGAGACCGAGACAGCCGACGAGTCCCGAACGACCGACGGAACCCGAGAGAGAGAAAGACAGACAGACAGACCTTAATCAATCATCAAATCACAATTTATCATGCATGTCCTTTTTTATACAACATTCAGGGAGAGCCATAAACAATGCAAAGCGCTTGTCAACCTAACCATTACAACCCCCATTGTCGACCATTTACAACCCAACCTATTGAGGGTCTCGTCCACCCCCCCCCCCCTCCCCTTAGGTCGGCAAGTTCCTCGACTCCAATATGCGCGAGCAAACCACAACAAAATTTCTACCAAGGGGACCTTCCACCCTACCCAACCCCTACCTCATCATCATCCGCACCCACCACCCATCTGGCTCCACAAAACGGACGGCTAAAGGGCTAGTCTCTAGAGTACAATTCTGCTTCTATGCTGGTAGGTCCCTTGCCTTACTCATATGACACTTCACTGTTACGGTTATCGCGGAGGTCTGAAAAATAAGGGAATCATCACCTGTTGAGAACAAATTTTAATAAGTAAGCTAACCCTAGTTTTCTCCTCAACAACAGGACCTAAAAAACTATACGACCAAACTCCTACCGGACGCCCAAACTCAGAGTACTGCAAAGATCACACAGGTCCAAAGACCTATTGCCCACAAAAAAGGCTCAGCACCCAGTTCAAATTTTAGAAAAGCGCCACAGACCGTGGCCAAGCACCCCCCCCTCCATCCTCTTCCATAACCAAGCCCCGCCCCCCCTCCCCTCCCCTCATTTTTAAACAGTGCCCAATCCAGGACCACACAAAAATTCAGATAACAACAACAAAACCACGAATCCACCGTTAATAGCTCCAACAAAGGCAATTAAACTTCAATTTGAAATCCACGTCCACGTGTGGTGTATCCAGGACAATCAATGCTAAAAATAACCATATTGCATGCTAAACGCTCACATTTTGAGCCTCGACTTCCTCCCTCCTTCAACAGCCACATCTTGACCCGCGTCATCATGAGGCGCATCCAGCGGTTCGTTTTTGACCGTCAACCCGCCACGCCCCCCCCTCCCCCTATGGGGACGACCTCAAGAGTGGCACCTTATCCCTCCAGCTACCTCTCCGCTTTTCTAACCGGGTCTTCAGGGCGCACCGACCCCATGGCTACGTTTCTCCACTTCTCCGACGGCTACAATTTTACGCCACTATGGCTACATTTTACGGCCAGTTACTTCATGGCCTACATTTCTACGCGTTCAAAGTCACAATGATAGCAATAAAACAATGGCGAAAAAACCCGTCGCATTCGCCTTTCAGGCAAGAAAACCCCTGTTTAAAAGTTATTTGGACAGAAAGAAAGAAGAAACAAGAAAAAAAGGAGAGAGAGGAAAAATGAAAAGTAAAAGGGAGAAAGAGCAAAAAAGTAATGGAAAGGAAAAATAGGAAAAAAGAAAAAGTAAAAATAATTGTTTGAGAAAAAAATTGTAGAAAAGCGCATTTAAGGAAATAATAATACAGGGTAATAATTTGGAAAGAAAGAATCAGGCAAAGGTAAGTGAAATAGAGGAAACAAATACTTAAAAGAAAAGTCCCAAAAATACGTGAAATAGGAAGAAAACGAAAACAATGGAACAGGGTAACCCACTCTCCTGCCAGGCACAAAAAATAGGTGGAAAGGAAGGCTTAGGACAAAAATTAAAACAACGTTGCCCAAATATTTCAATGAAGAGGGCTGACCCATAAGGCAGCAAAACCAATCAATTTATTTCAAACCCCGTGAAAAAATTGTATTAAAAAAAATGTAAAAGTTAGACAAATGGAGAAACAAAAGAACCCCAAATAAATTATTTTCAAGCATTCAAGGAAGATATTCCCCCCCACCCCATATATGTTTTAACCAGAAACGACAGAACACGGGAAGCACACGCCCAAATATTAATGTAAAGAAGAAGTCAAGCGAATTTAAAATAAGGATTAGCTCCTCATGGCCTCGATCTTGCACTACAAACGTGTGCCTCCTCTTAACAAAGTCCATTTTACTCCAGTTCACACAGCCCGCGACACACGAACTGCGGAAAACCCCACCCCCCCCCCCACGCAAAAAACGAACCTTGTTCCTCATGTTCACCACACAAACAAAACAACATCTACAACTAATTGGTCACAGCCACGATGTAACCATGCTTCGTGTAGTCATCTGTGACCTTAATTTCGAACACTATTGGCCCAGTTTTCCGCTAGTAAATATCACCCGAAATCCATATTCTGGTAACCCCGAACCTCGCACACCGGGAGGAACCCACACCAACAACCCACCAAACAGAATAATCAAGACCAATCCTCCCCCCCAAATACCACTGAATGCGCACAAAGCACACACAATCATCAATCCACGCAGCCCATTCGACAGTAAACGCAATCAAGACAGCAAATTGAAAATTGCATAATCATCTAAATACGCCCGATTACGAGCCAAATTTTCCACGTAAACCGAGTAATTAACAACGAAATCAGGACGCACACCCTAGAGCATAATCCATGCCAAGATCCTAACAAACTACAAACCACTCCACAATGAGCGCACAAGAGTCCATAAGAGTGTGAACTCTAAACCTAAATGAGTCAAAACAGCAAGACGAAACGAAATCGCAGCAGGGATTAGACCGATCGACAGCAGGCAAATGACGATTTAGTTTGAAACACCGGGGCTGTTCAAGAGACCTAAACTAGGACCCAAAGCTCGAGCTAGGAAAAACTAAGATTGACCAGATAAAGAATATGGGTTCTAGGACAAGCCAGCATATGTAAACTAGGGGAGCAAGTTGATAATTATATCAGACCGGAACCAAAATCCAAAATCTACGGAAATCAAAAACAGATTCGTCGAACGAAAATAAGTCAAAGACAGATTAAGGAAAGGAGACTAAACGACCTCGCCCGGCAAAACGAACGTAGCATTCAAAGGTTAGTCCACAGAAAGACAACACAAGACAGAAGAAGTACCACCTTTTCCCAAAAAAGCTCCAAAGTCACTCGACTAGTATGAGCTATCCCAAAAGCCACTCCCCAGAAAAACTACCTGCCACATCTCTTCATCCCCGGAAGCAGCTCTCATCTCTCCCTCCGACTTTCGAAATCTATCAGTATAGTATCATATTCCTCTTTTCCCCCTCTTTTTTTTTTTTTTCTCATCCTCTTCCTCCCTCTCCTCCCTCCTTCCGTCTTTTCGCGCTCTCTGAGAGTTTAGATCGAGAGCAGAACATTATCTATAAGACAATATTGAACAGCAATCACCTATTTCACTTGAAACGACCTTAAAGCTGAATACGAGATTTTTGTAGAGTGATTTTCCTTTGCCCCCCCTCTCCTCCACAGTTTTTCAGGAAATCATAGCGAGTTGCAGAGGGAAATCTTTGGATCAGACTAGCCCTGGAGATAAAGCTTGGCGCCCTCAATTATTTTCAGTATCAAAGCTGGTCAAATTAGTCAAAAAGATGACCGAAGAGACATTTCTCGACAATCGTGAAAAATTTCAGTAGGACCTTGGTGGGGGTAGGCACAGTCCGTCGAAGTCTGCGTGCTGATTTGTGCTAATCGAGGAGAAGCGAAAAGGACATCAGAAGTAATAGAGAACCATAGGAAAATTACCCGACGGAAATATTTGCCCAACGTGGTACATATTTTCTCTAAGACCCTTTTAAATAGATATTTTATGAGGTAAATTGAGCCTACTCTAAAAATTTTTTATTCTAGAGCCTAACATGCCTAAGCAATGGATCTAGTAGCTATGCAGAAAAAACCACCGACGAGAAAATCCAGTCCAGAAGTCTTCGTTGTTCTGCGCTGTGGGGAACGCCCGATAAGATCGAAAATGTTATCGACGTTAATTTTTGCGACCCATTTTTTCACTCCTACTCGTGGAGACCGCCCGCAAAATTCACGCCACCGACGACCAGCTTCATTGTAGAAGAGCCCATCTATTGATTTCGTGGCCACATGCAACTATTCAACTCAACTGTAGGCATGTCAAAATCAATCAAAAGTCAGGTTGGTTCCACCAAGCCCAATTCACAACACTGTGACACACATCTAGCCTCACAATCACAGTTGTACATACTGTCAACACTCAAGTACAATGAGAGTTTGTGCAGAAAATATGTTACCATCTCTATGTCAACCCGTAGTCCAAACTCAATCGCCCCAACATTGGAACGTGTATTTGAATGTAAGCACCACTTTAATCAATCCATTCACTATATCCTCGCTCGTATCTCTGACAACTTCTAAAACCCAACATTCTTCAGACTCCAAATGGTTGGTGGCTTCTTTAGGCGGAGTCCACCCACGTAGTCGAAGAACCATCTACTTTAGATACGCATCGTACTTATTGCCTCTATTCTCTGTACTGCAGCTAGCCTAACTATTACCCCTTCTGGATTGAGTGTACATCTCAGATCCCCCCCCGGACACCTCTCACTCGGCTGAGCGCTGCTCAGCTATGCCACCGGGGCCCCGAATGTGACGCATCACTTTTATAGCGCCTCCATGACAGTAACCATTCTGTATTTCAAATTCCGACAAAAAAAACAGTAACCAACCTACCCCCGCTGTGACTCGAAGAATCAGGGAGCCCGCCCCCCGTGAAAACCGTCGCCTGTCACAATTTCCGTCTGCACTCCCAGCCCATCTCCCTCCTCCTCTCCTCGCGTATGCGATTAGGCCCGAACTCCACGACGCCTAGGTGAGGCCACGTAGCATCATAAAGGACGCGTAGCGCTTCCCTCTCTTGCCTTTGATTCGGAGTGGCCCGTCGGACGGGCCCCATCCCCCAAGCCGCCGACACGACCGCCACGATC